>BGPR01027058.1:0-21045 GCA_013235015.1 Araneus ventricosus
GCCTCATTTGTTCAAATCAAAGGTCGGGAACACGTGCCGCATCGCGGAAGAAGTTGGAAGCATGTGGGTGCAAGCAGCGACTTGTTCGTTCATGTCTCGCTCCTTCCTACGCCTGCGTCTCGTTCTCAGTCTACTCTAGTCGCTGTTCGGATCAACTATTAGTGCAATTAAAGCTTCGACTTTGAGAAGTGGCGATCGAAATATTTATTTAATTGATAGTGAACGTCACCAAATTACCGGATGCAAACTTCCATCTAATCGGCAAGTACTATCGGTGCTATTTTATAATTTACATGAAGTTAAATTATCCATAAGGGAAAGTGCCACCTTGGTAGTGCGAGAATGCCTCATTTTCTGGGAGAAAGCAAGGATTCCTACAAGAGCGACACCTCATTGTGTAGAAAAGATCATGACGATGTACAATCATTGGCGCAATCTTCAAAAAAGTGCCTGCCGTAGGTCAGAAACGCAAGAAGAAAATGAACGCAACTTTACATCAGATTTAAATAATTTATTTGATATTGCTCACGCTAATGCCTTGGAAATCATAAAAATTGAAGAAGACAGAAAATTGTTGTTGAGTCAAAGAGAATCAGGATGGACAGGATGTCTAATGGGAATCGATATGAAGCTAGCAAAGCGTGAAGAAAGGGTATTATTGAGAGTCATAGAACAAGAAAACAGACTGGCTAAGGCTCATCATAGTTCGGAGATCGATGACAATTTCATGGATTCATCAGAAGAATCGTCAGGTACCGAAGATATTTCTGATCAACCTGGGCCTTCATCAAGCATTACCCAGTCGTCTCTTGAGGAAAACATAGATGAGCAAATAGAATTAAGAATGGGAATTGTAGGTGGGATGAAATGTTTCTTAACTCCAAAAATAATGGCTGTACTCGATCGATTCCACATTAGTCAGAGAAGTGCCGTTTTTATTCTCGAGGCCGTAGCTGAGTCTTTAGGACACAATATAGATGAATTGGCAATCAATCAAAATACGATCCAAAGATATCGGGAAGATTTTCGTAAGACGAAAGCTACTAGGATTAAAGAACTATTTAAATAAAATGAACCTAGTTTCGTATGCGTTCATTGGGATGGTAAATTGCTACCTGCTTTAAATGTGAGAGATTTAAAAAGTGATAGACTGCCTATTATTGTTACATATAAAGATGAAGAAAAATTGCTGGGAGTGCCAAAATTAAAAAATTCTTCAGGGAAGGAGTAAGTAATGACTGTCTGGAATGTTTTAAAAGATTGGGGATTGGAAGATAAAGCTCAAATTCTCTGTTCTGACACAACTAGTTCGAACACGGGTCGTATCAACGGTGCGATTACATTTCTAGAGTTGTATGCAGATCGAGAGGTGACATATTTTCCATGTAGGTATCGCATATATGAATCAGTGCTACGAAGTGTTTTCGAATATGAGTTAAACGAAGTGACTTCTAGTCCAGACGTTGCTTTCTTTAAAAAAATCAGAGAAAAATGGAATAATTTGGAAAAAGAAAATTATATGGACGGATATAAATACTTGAACGCAATATGTAGTGAGAGCGAAATACTGAGTAATGTGAATTATCTTTCTAATGCGCTAAAAAATAAAAAAAAATGAAGAACGATTATCGGGAGCTCGTTGAATTATGCATAGTCTTTATTGGAAGGAACTCAGACTCAACTATCAAAATCAGACCACCAGGGGCTTTACATCATGCTAGATGAATGGCAAAGGCCATTTACTCCTTTAAAATATTTTTATTCAGACAGAAATTGTCTTTAAAAATGTCTGAAGAACATTTGTTTGTTTCTTGTGACAGTGTATGTTAAATCATGGTTAGAGAGTTCATCCGCAATTGGTGCTCCACTTAATGATTTAATGTTTTTAAAAAAGTTAAAGAAGTATGAAAACATGAATCAGGGCATTTTGTCAATTACTTTGAAGAAGTCTTGTTGTCTGTGGTACTTAAATGAATAGTCGAGCATTTTTGATAAAAATGTTAATATTGCATCCAAAAAGCGCATCATAGAAAATTTGAAACGGGAAAATCTTCATATAGAAAGAAAATGTATTGTTGAGCCTAACGAAGTTCCCCTTCTTCTAGGTAAGATTTTATTTTTAACACTAAATATTTTATTTACTATAAATAATTTTTATTAGACATTATTCTTTGATTTTATAATGATAGTGAATTTTTTTTTCATTTATCAAATTTTTACCAAGATTTTCTGATTTATATTTACACATTAAGTTGTTCAGAATTTAGATATGATATCGTACAATTAGTTATTGGTTTTATTTTTTTCAGAAAAAGAATAGAAGACTTCATTTCTCAGAAAAGTTTAAATTTTTTAAAGAAATTGAATATCGACATTAGCTTTCTGAATATCAGTCCAGATCTTTGGGATAGGGACGATTCTTATTTAAAATCACAAGAAATATTCCAAAATCTCAGAGTTGTTAATGATACAGCAGAAAGAGGGGTGAAATTGGTGCAAGATTTTAATGGATTATTAACTGTAGATGAAGAGTAAAAGCAATTTTTTCTTCAGTTGTGTCGAAGACCACAGGAAGCAGTATCCGGACTGCAAGAAGGCTACTTTGAAACGAAAATTTGACTAAATATATTATTAAAAAGTGTTAAGGTATTAAAATTGTATTGTTAACGGTATTAAAATTATTCAATTATTCAAAAATTATTAATTATTAAAATTCTTAACAAATTCAAGACATTTTTAATATGAATAATAAATGTACATTTCAAAAATATTTAATTTTTCGTTTTTACTCCTATGTTTTTATATAATCATATAATCAAGCTCGATGCGGCACGGGTTAATCTTTATATATTGAAGAAATATTTGGAATACTTTCATATTATGGTAAAAGGGAAAAAATTAAGGGGTGTGCGCTTAAAAAATGTTAAGCAAATTTTTCGCCATTATAATAAGGGCCACCCTAATATATATACACTTATTATGCTAATAATTAAAAATAAAAATAAAATAATGCTACCTTATCAGTAATCATACAAATGAAACACAGAAAGATAATTGGATTATATACAAATGTTTTAATACTAGTTAAATTATTACTACTATGAAAAAGACAACCAGGAATTGGAATTCCAACAATCAAATGCCAATCGATCTTGGGAATCGATTATGTCGCATTAATCCGAATTTGTGGCGCCAACCCTCTGCGAAAGCCAATTGTTGGAAAAAACAAAAAGTATGGGAATAAATCTCCAAAATATTTCAAGATAAGAAACGAACATATATACCTTAATGCTTACCATTCAAAGTTCGAAGTATTAGCTGATACGAGTTTATCCGAAATACAGTTCCGTTTAAAGTGAAAATATTATTCTAAATTAGGCTATAAATACCTACCTAAACATCATTAAAAACGAAATATAAGATTAAATTAAACTCCATTAGTAATAATATATTAATATGGAAATATGTAAAAATGAAATGATGCAAACCTTGTTCTAAATCTAGTGGCGCCATCTACCTCATGTGAGCGAAATACTAATATCTTTTGTGAATTTTGCTAAATATGATACTTAAAATGCAATAAATCTAAAGATCGTATTATTTAAAGTACGTTAAAAATTTTTTTACTAACAACATAATATGATATCATACTAAGATATATATATATATATAATATAAAGTAAAATTTTACCATTAAATAATAGTCTTTGATTTATTAATAAAAAAGATATTACTTTTATTATATAATATATATATATATATATATATATATATATATATATGAGATATATATATATATATATATATATATATTATATATAATATAGTTTATTATATATATATATATAATAACTTAAACGCTTCTTACTTTTAATTAATAAAATTATTTCTACTTAGGCTCTAGTATAAAAATAACTTGCCACTGTAACTGGAAGAAGTCCGGATTCAACCAGCTACCAGTGTAAGGGAATTTCCCCGTTTCTCCGTATGAAAACCCGCCGCAAGGTTGTAACGGCCCTTTCTCACCATGCAATTCCTTTCCGTCCAAACGCTGCCTTTGCGCATAAGTTTCATTCATGGCCATGGAGTGGAATTTACTTTTAAAGATATTATTATAACTATTAAGTTCATAGAATCTACATTATCATCTTTAAACTACTGAACTAAAGTATTGATAGGATCAACGACTGCCTTCTTTTTCAAGATGTTTGTTCTACACTTTACCTACGAAACATCATTATATATGTAGACGTGTTATTTCTACCGTACAGAAACTTGTTTGTCCTCGATTTCGAGGAGTAATGCATTACATCTGATATAAACTTATTTATTTCAAATTTTCAACGTTTATTTAAATATATCCAGTGAAAAAGTACACTCATGGCAGCATAAATTTTTCTGGAATTCAAAATTGGATCGTGAAATATACTATCAGTTTTTTACAAAACTTTGCACTGTACACAGATAATGCTGAAAGGTTTTTTGACCTCTTAACTTGTTTATTCCTTCAAGCTCTATTCTATCACTTGAATATTTTAACATTATTGACCAAGTGAGACACAAATATTTAAAAAACATGTACAGAAAAATAAATTCATTTATTTTCTGAAAAAAATAATTAATACTTTTATATTTAAACAAATAAAAAATAACTTCATCTAGAACAACTTACCTGCTTCAAACCACACATCCAGCGCCTACCAGTGCATTTGATAAGTTGATAAACAGCATCTCTACATGTGACGATATTTGGCGATTTAGTAAAAAATTGGCATTATTTCTCTGTGTTACATAATAAATGAGAAGAATCAAACGAAATTTGGCATAATTTTTGGCGAAAAAAAAACGTCACTTCCCCTTTCGCTGGACATTTGAAGAATAAAAATAAACATGGCAAAAGGTATCAGTCGCAGAGAAGGAGAAATCTTATCTTCGCTTTGTGGTTTCGATTCGAATAAATTCGTAGATATGGCTGTTATTAAATACATAATCACTGAAATGATAAGGGCACTTGATTTAGACATTCGTTTGAGTGCTAGTGACAATGGAATTTTCCTCAACCTGAGGGTTAAAAAGGAACATCGTACGGATAAGACCAGGAAATAACCCTCGTACTAGAAGAAGGATTAATACCAAGACGTTCACTAGATAATTCCAAGCTAAGTGATGTTGTTTCAAAACATCGATAAATTGATGAAAATTTCTTCGTTGAAAATCATGATATTTTGGTAATGAAAATCAGCTCAATGAAAAATAAATAAATAAAAAATATTGAAGCTTTAGTCAGAAACATTTTAGCGCGATAATGTTTTGGGTTAGATTCGTCTATCTTGTCTTCGTCTGGTTGGATTGCATGAGCCGTTGCATTCTTTACATAACGATTTTTAAATCACGCACTTTACGGAAAGAACCTCGAGATATTTTTCTGTTTAAAACATCTTATTTATCCTATCATGTTCTTTTACTATTTCGCCGTCATTTCTAAAACGAGTTTACAAATCCATAAAGTTGTTTTAAAATAATAGAAAGTACAAGGGATTATAATTAAAGTTGAACTTTCAAAAATCTGTGAAAAAAGAACCACTGGTCAGAATGACCTGAAATTTGACCTGAGTATACTCGAATAAGGGGGAAAGTATGACCGAAAAAAAAATAGTTCAAAATTGTATCAATAGATAGCGGTTTACACGTCATAAAACGTGCAATGGTTCGATTACCAGTGACAATGGTAACCCAATGAGACAGCCATTTCGTGGGTTGGAGTTTAAACCAACTGTACTGTTCTAACGGTTTTTTACTGAAAAAAAATCAACGAATAAAACAATGACTTCCAAGTCATTCGGCAGTTGTGGCACTCTTAATTGAAAGCCAGTCCTCCACAAGAAGCTCAATAAATGTTCAATATGCTGTCCATCGTTTTCAACCACAAGTATAAACCGAGAAATAGCATGTTCCACAACAGATTGGAGTGTATCTGTGGTGATGTTTTGAATATGTTGCGCAATGCTTGACTTCAGTTCAACTAAGTTTGTTATCAGACTACTGAACACAACATGGTTCAGATAACCCCACAGCAAGAAATCACAAGGATTAAGATCAAGTGATCTCGGCGGCCAGTTTGTTGGAAAATGATGACTAATAATTCTTTCATTTCCGAAATGCATGCTGAGAATCGCTTTACAGGATTTGCTAAGTATGGAGGACAGCCGTCTTGCATGAAAATTGTGCCACGTACACATGCACGCTGTTCAACTGCTGGAATGGCATGGTAGAGCAGACGAGAGTCATATCGTATACCCTTGACGGTAGAGGTAGAAGCACCCGAAGGACCTAACTCTTCGAAAAAGAATGTCCCTACAATAAACAATGCAGTAAACCTGCACCACACGGTTACTTTTCATAATGAAGAGGTATCGTCTGATATCCGAACGGATTTTCCGTTGCCTGCAATTCCGAGTATTGACATATCCCTGGATATGGGAACAAGCAAAACCAGTCAAAAAATGTTCCATAGTTTCTTATTTTTCGTATTCTAGCGTGTAAAGCGTCATATAATGCTAAAATTTTGAACTATTTTTTTTCTTCTGCCATACTGGTTCCTCCTTCTTCGAGTATATTCAGGTCAAATTTTAGGTCATTCTGACCCGTGGTTCTTTTTTCACAGCTTTTTGAAAGTTGAACTTTAAATGTAATCACCCTGTACAAGATACACCCTGTAAACTAGATACAGAAATACGCAAAAATGTCTTGAATTAATGAAAAATGTCTTGGTTATATCACCGGAATCGCAGACCTGTGTCATAGTTCGAATCAAAACTGCCTACTGGTTGACGGTTTGCTGGTCAGTTTATTCTTGGACATATGGACAGGTAACTCAAAAATGCAACAATGTACCAAAATGAACTTACATTAAAAGTTTAGATATGTATCAAATTTTAGGCTGTATCCGTCAATGGAAAAATGGTCAAAAATAAGTATTTTATTCTCTTAACTGTATGGCGAAGCTAAACACAAAAAGCTTCATAGTGTGAGAGCATACAAGAAAGTCAAGAGGAGAAGAAATATGCTGGTTCGAATGATATTTTTATTAATTGTGTTGATTTAAGTGTAAATGATTAGTAGTAGGACTTGGTGAGTTAAGAGAAAAAAACAAACTTTGAATTTATAAAATTATAAAAATCCTTTTTTGCAGTAATTGTGAAGCGATATATAAATAATTAAATTATAAAATAATAAAAAGTTAATCATCTTACAGAACAAAGCAGGATATGAATACATGAACTCAATTTTAATTTATCTTTAACCCTATGAGCCCTATCCCACCTCAAACCGCCTCATTCGACACAGGCCGGACTCAGGCGGTTTCGGGAGAAAATTTACGGGAGAAAATTAGTTTCTTTCTTTCTCGACAATTGATCGCGCAACAGAGGATGTCGTCCTACTGGAATTTCTGTAGAGAAAGGGAAGACTTCATTCTGATTTCATGAAAGAAAATTAACTCCAGTATTTGAGGCACTTGAATTCTCACTCTAGCCGGGTTCAAAGAATAATAGATAGAATAAGATAGAAGATACAAAACCAACAAGCATACATACAAAAACACTGTGAAAATTCTTTTGGAACATAAAATACATTTTTAAAGAATTTATAATTTGTAGCGGTTACAATTCACTGCCTTCTCCTTCTTATAGTAGGTGGCGCTACCAGAGCCATCCGGGTTTTTCCCATGATGCCTCTCTCTTTTTCTTCTGTGTACTTGTCTTGTGTTGTTGTTCTCTGTCTTGCGTCTTATACTTTTTAATGTACTGTGTCGTGGAACTTAGCCATCTAATAAAAATGGTTCTTGAAACTGAATTAATTCTTCAACAGCGACATTCCATATAAACATTAGTCTCGTCCTTCTACAAATTTATATTATTTTGAACTGGCAAACTCTTCCATATTTTTTGTTTGACAAACAATGTGAAAGTCATCAAAAAAATTAATTACATGATAAACTTCAACACATATAAAAAATTTCTATCATAACAAAGATCACTTATTCATCCAAGCATACTATAACCTTATGCAACTATTTACAATAAATTTTAGGAATTCCAAACTCGTTAGACCCCTCCGTCCTATGGGAGCGGTTGGATGATGGCTTTTAGGATTCGTCCCTCCCTCAGTTTCTGTTCAGTTGATATTAAACTTGAACTTCGAATAGCTGTATTGAATTCTATATAGGTTAGTAATATGCTGAGTACCCATATACACTTATACATTAAGTACATAATTTAAATTGCTGTAAATTATAAATAACGAAAATCATCATTTAGCTTCTCTTAGAATGCAGCTGAAATTCACATCGCTGAAATTCCCGTATCTTTCTGAATCTTAACGGCATTCAGCAGAAATTTTTATATAAGCTGCTCTGCATAAATCTGGCTTTGAAATTATGAAGGAAAAATTACGCTATTACGCTAAAAATTGCGTTACAAATTATTTACTACAAATCTAAAAATGCTCTTATTTCTTCTAATATTCAAAGTATTCACTTTTAATTTTAATATAATGCTTCGATGACATATTGTCACGTATTTTATGAGTTTCGTATAATTTGGTTGAAAACTCTGCATGTTATAAGCAAAAAACCCACGCTGAAAAATTTCGGATTTTTTTAAAAAGAAACCTTTATGTCTTCCCAGATACCCATGCCATTTTAAGGAAAATGCATCAAAGCAATGCGCATGGCAAACAAAACCATTAATAAAGTTTTCAAATCATTATCAACTTTCTGTAAAACGGGGTCAGCTTAAATCTCTTTTCGTCTTCATGAATTTCTAATCGGTTCCCTAAATGGCCTCGTGACCGAATGTCAAGTGTAAAATGTGTACGATACTCGATTGCATGTTACACGATTCTCCACAACTGATTGGAACCATTTTTTCCGTATTAAAGCCAAATTTTTCGCCATTTACGAAATGGTCCTTAATTTTTGTACACCCAGTGTATCTACCTGCAAAGTAACAAGTAGTGAGAACAAGCCAGACTGAAGATAAAGTGCCTGAAAATTGTTGTTCTGTTGTGACTGTCTTTTGTTTCTTTCAGAATCATCATTTGTTCTTTACATTTTGATTTCTGGATCTTTCCAAATATAAAAGGATTCATGAAGCTTTTAGAATGTATATACACTACTGGCCAAAAGTATTGCAAGATTCTTAAAATTCGAAACATTTGGAGTTAATTTGAATACAATGGTTCACAATCAGTTGTAGAGAATCGTGTGACGAACAATTGTGGGAGCTCAAATTTTACGATCAAGAATTTGTCACGAGAACATTTAGGGGACCGTCCACAAATTGATGAAGACGAAAATTATGATAGCTCACCGCGTTTCATAGAAAGCTGATAATGTTTTGAAACTTTCAGCAATTCTTATTACATACATGCATTTTCATAAAAAAAAATATCATGAATATTCGAAAAGATATAAAGGTTTCTTTAAAACATACCAAATTTTTCGCATGTTTTTTGCTTATAAAATGTAGAGTTTTCTTTCATATTTTGTGAAATTTACAGAATACTCGACAATATGCTAGAGAAGAATAGTATTAAAATTTGAAGTAAATACGTTGAATATCAAAGGAAAAAACAAACAGTAATCAGTTTGAAGCGGATTTTTTAGATTTGGAAATTAAACATTAAGTGAATAAATTTTTTATTGATATTTGTGACAAAAGAAAAGATATTAGTTTTAATGTCAACCGACTTTCCTTTTTGTCTTCTAATATTTCTATTAAAATTTACAGAAACACAATTCTCACTCAGTGTTCTCGCATTAAATCTATTTGTTCAAATGCAAATTTAATCGAGACAATCAAAGCTTTTGTTTGGTCAACTATTAAATAATAGTATTCCAGAACACTTTGTGGGACAATATCTTGGGTATTGACTTTGGTGCTACCGGCAAGGCCTTTTTCTTCCTTTGATATGTTACATCAATGCGATTTCAGTAATTCTTGTGTGGATTCCAGTGGAGGTAAGCCTTTTTTCTTTTTCTTTTCTCTTTTATATTTTTGGGAATTATTCTGTGTTTCATTTTATATCTTAATGTAGGTTTTATGTAATCGGATTTTTTGCTTTCGCTGTTTTAAAATCGACTTCTGTCTTCATCTTTTAATCTAGATTTTTTCCATTTTTCACTGTTGGTGCTTTTTTTGAGGGAAAGAGAATGACGTTTTCGGTTTTCCGTAGGTCGTTTAGCAGAAAAAAGCACTAATTAATATCATAAGCGGGCCTCCCCACCTGACTAGCGACTCACCAAGATATTTTTCAAGTTTTTTTGTTTAACAGTTTAAAAAGCGCTTCATTATGGAGGTGTTTCACTAAAATTTAAAACTAAGCTATGTGGAAACAACTAGTAAATAATGCATCTTGCAAAACTTTTGACTAGTACTGTAATACTTGTATTAAGATTCTAATGTTTATGCAAATTATGTGATTAACGTAATGATATTTATAACACCTTTTTTAATGTAATTTAAATTATGTACTTAATTTATAAGTATCCATCAGTTTTAGCCTATTTCTAACCTTTATACAATTCAATATAACTATTCGAAGATTCAAGTTTAAAGAATATCAATTTGTGGAAAATCCTCATCATTTAGCGAGAATCTTCGAGAGAATCTAAAATTCAGCTATCTGTAATGCTGACAACTTTCTGATTCTTAACGGTATTCAACTGGCATTTTTACATATGTTGCCCTATATATTTGGCTTTGAAGTTATGAAGAAACAATAACTCAACATTTCGCGTATGCGCAGTAAAGCAATATTTATTAAAAGTACTCATATTTCCTTTACTATTCAACATATTTACTTCCAAATTTTAATATAATGCTTCTCTAACATATTGTCGAGTATTTTGTAAGTTTCGCAAAATTTGAAAGAAAACTCTACATTTTATAAGGAAGAAACATGCGAAAAATTTGGGATGTTTTAAAGAATTCTATATTTCTTCGCAAATATTCGTGATATTTTTATGAAAATGCATGTAAGCAATATGCATAAAAATCAAAACAATTGCCGAAAGTTTTGAAACATTATCAGCTTCCTGTGAAACTGGGTGAGCCAACATAAATTTCGTCTTCATCAATTTGTGGACGGCCCCCTAAATGTCCTCGTGACAAACTCTTCACTGTAAAATTTGATCTCCCACGATTGTACGTCCCGCGATTCTCTACAACTCAAATTTATTCCAAATGTTTCGAATTTTAAAAATCTTGCAATACCTTTGGCCAGTAGTGTAAGTTGTCGTAATCTTCTGTTCGTTTTTAAAAAATGTTTCGACTTGAGATAATATTATATATTAGTTATTAATTATAGTTATCTTTGTTTTGCCTTATCTTGGTGAGGTAAATAAGACAGTTATTGGCATCCTAACTTTAATTTGTGGTATAATATCTACGTGCTAATACAGGTAGTGATATCGAGCCCGCCTGAAGATTTAACGTTCATGAATTTTTTTGTTTCGTTTTGATTGTCTTTCATTTTTTCGAAAATGTTCTATTGTTCTGTTCTCTTTTCTATTTAGAGTTTTCCAAATCTGGTAGGATCCAGGAAACTCTTAGAATGTATATAAATTCTGGTAATCTTCTATTCTTATTTTTTTTTAAATCTCGATTTGAGATTAACTATAGATGTTTTCATTTGCCTTACCTGGATAGGTTAGAAAGATATATAGTTATTGATACCGTAATTTTTAATTTAATTCCGTAAGTTTTCAAGCTAATGTTCATTTTTAACAAACCTAATTTAAGGTAGGCAGTTAAAAGTAAACTAAATAAGAATAAAGTAGTGCCAATTATTTATCCATAGGTGTAAAATTATTCTCGATATATTTCAAAATATCTTCCAATGATAAAAACCTTTATTCATCTTAAAGTAAAGTAATTCAGGAAAAGTTATAAAGAATAACAATTTGATTGGACTATTTTTCCCTGAATAAAATGTAGAAATATTGACTTAAGGGTGGCAATATCTGTCTTGTTTACCCTACCAAAATCTACGTGATAATAGCATCATATTTTTTGCGTTTTTATGAAGATAAATTGTATTAAAATTCAGAGAATAATGCTCCGACTTCTGTATAATCAAATGTAGGAAATGAATACAGAGATTAATACGCTACTCTCTGAAAATATCTAAAAGGATTTTCATTGTATCCTAGTTTGAAAATTCCGCACAACAAACTACACAGTGCATTCGCTTATTCAAACCTATATGCATCAGTTGTAAATATATCGATCATTTTTTTACATAAAACTTTCATACTGAGAAAAAAACGATAGCCTTAAAAATTAAGCAAAACGTCTTTTTCAGTATGAAAAATCTGTCATTTTGCTCTCAAATTAAATCAGTTTCAACAAAAACTTTCGAAACAATTCAACGCAATGTGAGAGCATATATAAAACACCAGACAAAGATTTTTCTATTATTTATTGAGATCTCTTTTGCAGGCAAATCTTCGATCGTTATATCGATGAAATGCGAAAAAAAAAAAAACAGGCTATGTTTCTGACAGGAAATTCTTATTCCTGGAGCAAGTCGGTTTAGATATGCATTAAATCTGTTATTTGGGGGCTTTCTCTGACATAATATGACCATATGAGGTTTTGTATTTTGTCTTTTTACCTGTCTTATAATACTGCTTCTGAGGAATCTTGTTTTTGCTTCTCTAACTGCAATTTTTCAAATAAATTCAAGTGTAATCGCGATGAACGTGTTGCGTGCATATGAAACAATTTCTTTCATCAGTCGTCTCTACCTCTCGTTTCTTCCCACTTTAAGGTATTTAATTAATTAACCCTTTCGCTTCTAACACCGGCTATAGTCGGCATCCGTCCAAAGCAACCTTCACGATGTGACTCGCGGAGACGAGCGCCGGCTCTGCCCGACAGCATTCGTTCGAACATATGATATGAGATTAATTATCTTTTAATTATAAAAATTATTGTTTATGTAGAAATTATGAGTATATTGTTTTTAAAAAAGTCCCTTTTCTTCCAAGAGCAGTCCAGGGTGGCGTTGGTCAGGCATAAGACGTAAATCTAAACGCCAAAGACTGTCTTCGCGCAATGTGTGCACTTTTGAAGCGGGGTCTGATTTAGTGGCGCGAACCGCCGTAGAGAAAGGGTTAATAATAATTTTTTCATTCGTAGTTAAAATTTAAGGATGTTAAGGAATAAATGTTTTCAGTGATCATGAAAAGGAAACAGCATATAGGCGATATTACTTTTGTTCATTATTTGTATATATATATATATATATATATATATCAATATCATGAAAGTCAAAAAATGTTAAAGTAAAATGGAGAGACTGTAGTAAATCGGTAAAAGCGTATAGATGCTCATCAGGGTAAGTAAAATCTATACGAACCGTTAAAAAATTAGTGAAATCATAATGTTTTCTGCGAACAGTGTTGGCATGTAGCTAAAAAAACACTGTCCTTTACCCCGAACATTATGATAAACCAAGAATTTGAATGAAATACAAATAAAAGAAAAGAAATTACGAACCTAAAACTGAGAGATGCTACCAACGGGAGACGTGACAAAGGGAGTAACTGAGCGCGTCATGTAGGGACCGGATGTTTACGAAAATATCAAGTTACTTCTGAGGTTGGGGGAGTTTCGATGAAGATTAGGAAATCGATGGAAAAAAAGGACGAAAGCGAACTACATTGAGGAAACGATGAAGATTAAAGAAATGATGAAAAAAGGAAAGGAGTGTATTTAAAAATTAATGTGTAATATAAAAAATATAAGGTGTATAAAAATTAAGGGATGATGATAAAAAGGAAAGGGGTGTATTTAAAAATTAAGGTGTATATAAAATTAATGAAAGATGAAAAAAAGGAAATAAGTGTAATTTAAAAACAGTGTAACTAGTGTAATTAAAAATTAAGGTGGAAACGGTAAGTGTTAAATAATATTTGAATTTGAAATCCGTTAATAAACGACTTAAAGATGCGTTTTCGAGGTAATCACATTAGACCTGTCTGGCTTGAGAGACCCTACCACAGTATTAGAACTGCGCCAGCATAGCTCTAATATGCAATCCTGTACTTATATATATATATATATAAAACGCTAACGTACGTGGCACAGAAAAGAGGTTGATTTCTCTTCTACCGATGGCAATGATCGGTTTATTTACATATCAAAACCGGTAGCCATATTAGACGTATAGTCTGACCACGGATTCCGAGACTACCACTTTTGGACGATTTTACACCTGAAAGGGGTGTCAGGCAATGAGTCATATGAGCGCATTCACGGAGTTCTTTGTTAGATCACGCTCAGTAAAATGCAAACATCGCCCTTCCATTCTTCGTTTCCCCCCTATTTTGATGAAAATAACTCCGCCCGGCGCATGCGCAAAAACGCGGATTGTTTCCGAATCCGTTGTTATACAATAACTTCATACGTACAGCCTACTACTATATTCGATAAGGTGTAAATTAACTTTTTCTCGTAAAAAATGAGTTTAAGACGTAGAGTTTACACTATTTCTTACAATATAATGAATCTTTGGATGAAATTATTCTAAAGAGATTAATTAGAAATAAAACAAATGAGCTTAGGTGAGCCATAGAACGTTCAGATCAACGAATGGAAATCGTGTCAAATTCACAAATTGAGGTGAACATCGTGGAGCTATTATTGTCAACACTGCATATTGGGTACTTTTCCGTTATACACGCACCGCTTTTTTGTCTTAGCGAATTTTCTTGGAGCGCTGAATCGCCACCTTTGCTCAACTTCTTTCTTGACGATAGTTGACGCGCTCTGTATTTTTGCCCAGCTGAAACGTCAGGAGCCAGAATGTGCCAATTTGGCCGAAAATGAATGATGTGCATATAACGGAGCGCAGATGCTCTGTGCAGGATCAGCTAGTTAACTGCTATTTCTTCTAACAGGCGACTCTAAAACTTGCAGTGTTTCAAACCAGCTCACTCATAACCCTTTTAACATTATAAAGTTTCTATTCTGGCATTATTTCGATAAATTGCTGGATGTAGAAATCATTGCTCGCAGAATGCAACAGATGATGCAGTATTTATTAGTTAATTAATATGGCTGAAATATCTAGTACTCAGATGCTCTGCTCCTTGCTCCTTAATGCTCGCCAACCCCTCGAGGGATTGTATAACAATCCTCCTAGGTTTGCTATGCAAATCCTGTTAGCTTCGTTTGCTACATTGAGGACACTGTGCATCTTAGCAAAAAATACATTTGATTTTAGTTGATTCGCTTCTGATGCTTTAACCTAAATCACCTTTGGAATGAATTTGTTGGCCTTGAAGGAGGTCTTTTTCTTGATTTTGTGAGCATTTAGAGGACAAATTGAATATTCAGGTGAAAATAACAAAAAAAGCTAAAATGTAAAAAAATGGTAAATAAGAGTTTTTGGTAAATAAATACGACCCATATGCTGAGAAACCTGTTGTTGTTGTTTTTTTAGTTACACGACCTTTATTTAAATATTATTGTCTACATTGATTGCTCAAATTCTTGCTGTATTCTAGCTCGTAACAATTATGTTGTTTATATGGATCAGGAGATCGAAATGTCTTCATAAAAGCATGACCAGAATCCATCTCAAGACTTTCTTTCTTGAAAGAGTTTACTATTTCTATCAAATAATGATGCATCCCCATCAACAACAAGTTAACGACAATCCGTGCAACAAGTTAACTAACAAATGGTATTTAACCTTTAATCGGTTTTCCCGTACGCCGTAAGTGTATCGAGCTATCGCAATCTTAAACTTAAATATTAAAACAAACTCATTCACAAAACTAAACTGATACAAAAATTAAGTTAAATCCGTAAATATTTCAACTGTCCTTCAGGTTCGAAATTGAATTTTTCAAAATGACAACGCATTTCCAAAATAAAAGGTGTCATATAATTAGATAGTTGAGAAAACAAACCAGTTAAGGGGTTGAGGAGCCTTGAGGACTTCGAAATCAATATTTGAAAGGACCTTTGAAAAGAAAGTCATCTTTTCTTAAAGTCACCTTTAAAAAATCAAAAATGCGATCTCGGGGTATCTTGAATCCATTAACTTTATCAATAGATGCATTTTTTAAATTGGCTGTAGTTGATTTCAATTTCTATACCTTCCTTTCTGGAAAAGATTTATCTAATCGTACTTTCTGGTATGGAGCCGTTCAAATATTACGTGCATGTTTTTGGTATTTTTTGACCCTACCCTTAGTCAGCAAAATAAGCAAAATCTTAAACCCCTCTTATAATTACGTAAGCATACTAGCCCTTCGTTCTTTTTTTTTACAAAGCGTATAGCAAGTAGCATAACTAATTTTAAAAAAAATTTTTAGGACTTAATTCAAATAAAACTTAACTCGGCTTAAAATGGCAAAAAATGTAACGTTTAATTTACTTACAATTTCAAGTTTAAAGCTTACAAAAATCAAGTTTAATTTTCTTTTGCCAAATTAACTTTTTCAATTTAATTTTTAAATTAAATTATTTGTGCAAGTTACAAGAGATTTTCGGAAATAAAAGAGTGATTTTAATGTCGTAAGCATCACTCCTCCCCCCTTGTCAAGCAAAAATAAGCAAATCCACAACCCCCCTCCCCTTGGGTGCTTACATGTCTTGAACAGCCCCTATACAAAGCTTCATAAAGTATTGCAATTTCAAGTGACCGACACAAGATTGATTGATATCCATCGTATAGATCTTCTTGTGATAAATAAAAGCCTGTTTTTTAGTTATGTCTGTGTATTTTTTTCCTTGTTTTTCTGAGAACACGATAGCTCCAAGTGCAATAAAATGAATAGATTTAATTTAGTATATAAGTATTGACACCAAAACTCTAGATCTGTACTCAATTTGAGCAAATGGCTGTGCGTTAGCAAAAAATAAACTAAGTTCCTTCGAAATAAAAGTTCAATCTCGTTTTTGTTGGGTATTATAGAAATATAATTTCAATTTTGATTTATAAACATCATTCAATACGATGAAGTTTTTATCCATAGCTTTTATGATTATCTACATCTTTTACTCAGAGGGCGTTTCATATATTCACAGTAATTTTGAAATGCGATGAATCACCAAACTTTGAGGATTTCGCAACATGCAAGCAACAAACAACTGTCGTCTTACTTCTGCATCAGAACAGATATTGTAGCTAACTGAGCAAACAAAACTTATGATTCTAAAACAGCTACTAATGGAAAACTAATCAAAATAAGTAATAATTCCGCCAAACAGTTGATAATAAAAGTGCAAATTCATCGATTCAAATTATACAGATTATCTTCTCATATTGAAGGAAAAAGAAATAAAAACAAGTAGTTATTGAAAACAGCAACTTTAATGTGCGCTTTACAAATAATTTGACACACGTAGGATTGGATGAACACGAGAGGTAAACTTATTTCTGAGGAGCTGTGAAAATTTTGGATTGTAGTGTTTTACGCGTAAGATATTGAAGATTTTTTATTTGAAAAAAATAATAAAATTTAAAAAGAATCTCGAAAATATTTTCAGCTTCACTTATTCCCTTGAAAGTTCTTCTTTTTTTACTATTAGTAAAATCTGCATACTCACTAAATATTCAACACTAGAATAAACTGTACATATTTTATTGATATCTTATAAAAATATTAGTAAGTGGACTGGGAGAAAAAAAAAGTTCAAGGCAAATCGCCCTGCAAATCAAAGTTGCATTATAAATCTGGCAGCAATATAAATTCTTAACGGCTTATTACTTGAAATTCAGCATTGATATTTTGAAAAAACAGCGTTCATGAGAAAGGGCAACTCTCCTAAAGTGCTATCTAATTCTACGTTGTCCTTTATGCATTGAGAGGTCCAGAATTTATATACTATATGCGTGAGCGCTTCATACTGTGTTTCGTTATGTCGTTGTATGACGTCTTCGTGGCAAAATCTTGTTGAGTTACACTGTAGCTGCCCCACTGCCTCTGATTCTTCACTACATCATACGATCGAAAAACTTATTATTACATCAATTGGTTGATCGCTATTGCAAATTCATGCTTTACAAGAGAAGACCCCCAAAACCGAGACAAGAAAAAAAGCCGTCAATTTCATTCTTTTTTGGCATTACCTATACCAACCCTGAGTTCTACATCTGCTCTGGCCTTTCTGCCCTCAGATAGTCCATGAAGTTTTCTAGTTTCGACACATTTCAGGAGGGTACTGCTGCAGTTTTCATTCACTCCTTTTAACCTTTTATCTTTTCTTACCAATATGTATATCTGGTTTCGTTGCTGTGATGTGCGAGTCCTTTTTTATGAGTTCCAGTGAAATCCTTTTCCGATATCAGAAAGATTAGAAGCTCGCTACGCAACTGTTTACAATATCATCTGAATTTCTTAATTACGGAAAACATGGACAAAGTAAACGAACATTCGTATGTACACTCGACTTTCAAGAAACGGTACACAACTTGGGCTGTTTCTCTCATTTACTTCGTTTTTCTTTTGCAACAAGACAATCGTAATGTTTTTATATATCCGATTTCGTGCTTACGGAGGGAAAAATATTTCTCTATTCTAAGATCTGCGAGAATACTGATTATTGCTTTAGTTCCAACTTCTCTTCTTGGAATTTCGTTTTTTTTGTGCTTCGAGAATACGTACATTATGAAAATGTACAGATAACCCTCTCGTTACTGATAGATGCCTGTGGAAAACAAACGCTTTATGCTGATATTATTTTTTGTCCCTGAATAACATGAAGAAAAAGTCTTTTCCAGTGCTGTCAGCTTGCGGCATCATGATCTGTCTCGAAGTTTATGATTGGTTTGTTTGGTTCCCGCTGTTACGTATGGCCTGCTTATTCCTAAATCTAAAGAATTAATATTTGAATAAAGCATGAAATAATGCTCAACGTTTGAAAAATGCGATGCTTTAGAGATGATGACGACACAATATTGTGTTGTTGTTTAGAAGATACACTCCATAAATACCATTTTAAAATAAATAATCTTAGCCTGAAGCGCTGTAGTAAAAATAGGCGAACACTGCACTTAATACCTGCATGTCTGCCTTCAGCAATCACTGAACCTGAGAGCTGCTGACATTCACTATTAGCCTATAAACAAATTAAACAAAATCCATTTTGGGAAATTGTTCACAAAATCACATAATCTCACGTCATTTTATGGCGCATTATCGTGTTATTTCTTGAGTATAGTACATGTTTTTAATTTATAACGTTGAATTTATACAATTTTGTTTTTTGTGTCAAGTAACAACTACATAATGTATGCTGGTTTATTATTTGTTCTAATTCCTTTGTTTTTTGTTCTGTTGTACCAAATAGCTTGTGTTTGTTGTATTTTAGCACGGAATAAATTCCTGCTTTGGTTTCTGCATCGAAAATTACAATTACTATGTAGGCTTTGTGTAAATAAACGTGTTTTGCATCTTCACCAGTCTTTTCTTTACTCTCCTGTTCCTGGTATTTAATTTCAAACCTGCATAAATGTATGTAATAAATAGAAGAGTCCTCTATTATTCGAAATTCATTGCCATCGAGCCTCATTAAAAATAATAGTGACCTTAAATAAAATGGGAAATCTACTTTGCCAAGGTTGATAAAGTGCAAAACGAAGCAATAATCTATCAAGGACTTTCTCAATAACTAAAGTACTGCCAGTTTGAGCTTTATCAACAGTATTTTCCTTATTAATGTAATTGTTTATCAATAAACAATAAAATACGTTTAAATAATCATTTTTTTTAAAATTAAACCTACGTTTTGCTATGTTTTGTTTCTTTATTTTATACATGTACCTACTTGCATTGTATAGTGTACATGATTTTATTTCCCAACAATTAAGTTAAGCATTATAAAATATATCTTAAAATATTTTTACTACACAATATTTCTAGTCTTAGATATACTTTTGTGGCAAAATTTTTTAACATTAAGTACAGTACAATTCGTTCGTTTATAAAATATTATTTACTAAGAGAATATTTAGAAGATGTACGGACCTATTACATGGATACGAAAAGACAAAACATGCCAGATCGAATTAAAGAAGAAAAAAAGTAAGTCGTTAATTTTACCTGTTTGCTTTTCTTTTATTTATCTTCTGAAATTCATAAAATTTGTAATAAGAATGTTTGCCTCTGGAGAAATAAGTAGAGTTATGTTACTTCCCTTTATTTACTTTTTTCTGTGAGAATGCAAAAAAGTGTAGTGTTGCTGATATCGCATTTTATCATGACTATATCATAACTCACTGAAAATGAGCAACTTAAAATGGAACAATATTTTCTGATATATTTACCCTTTTACTCAAAAGTAAAGAAATTTATATACAATAAATTATTTTTTTGAATTTAGTGAAAAAACCAGGTATACATTTATTTATTTTTTATTTGTACTCCGTTTGATTTATTAATCATGCCTCCAATTGCTTTTATTTCATTGAAAACTGGGAATTTAAATCCCAGCAGCAAACAAAGAAAAGCGTGTTTCTCAATTTTTAAAATAAAACATAGAAAAAAAACAAAACTCAGACAATGAAAGAAATTGTTTTACCTATTTAATAACACCATTTCGTTTTCAAAGAGCAAACAGTGCATATTCTATTTTAAAAGACTTACACATTGCACCTCCATCGGAGTAGAATTCTGTTGGCATGAAAGTTGAAGACATCTTTAATATCTACTGCATATTCACTAAATGTCACTAACCCTGGCTCGGTATGAAATTTTACCATTTCGCACCCCGTCTCGAGGAAGGTCAGCTAGAAAAATCAACTTCATTCGCGATTCGCATTAATTTGAAAACATTCAAGGTGATTAATTTATCTCTTGCCTCTCGAAATGTTTTACTGAGCGACAGTATCATCAACTCGTCTTGTCAAAAGCTAGAGATGTGAACAGGTTAAAATCTTGAAGACATAGTTCCGAGCTTTAAGTATTAGTTCAAGTGTCTGATCTAATTTATTTGTCATCAAATTAAATGTCCTAAGATCTGA
>BGPR01027059.1:0-20363 GCA_013235015.1 Araneus ventricosus
TCAATGCATTGGTTTCTGGCGGTGTGCTCACTGTTAACAAGCCGCCCGTGGAATGATAGCCTGCAATATAAAAAATATCACCCTGAAACTTCAATTTCACAACAGAACCGTTAGTAGATTATTTCATTCTGAAAATAAATGAATTATTTGATAGTCAGAGCACACTAGTTCAAACATACTAATAACTGATATACCCGGCTTTTCTAGGATGGGAAAATATTTCCATGCCTTTTATTATATAGGAACCTAATTCCTTGCCATAAAACCTTCGTAATGCTTCAGTATGGCCTTCCAATGGGTCCTGTAGAGAATAATAGGGGTTGAGTGGTTTTATTTAAATTTCCAATGGCCTACAGGTTGGTATTGGTACATGGGCCGTTGGTGGCCATTTTGTAACCCACCAAAAAACCCGTGTTATTAAACCGGCTATCTGGCCATTCAGTAACCATGATGTAACAGTTCTTTCTCTCTATTTAATATCTCTATGGCAGTGCTTCAGTATTTGTGAGTAAAATGTAAAGTATAACAAAGGCTACAGTTATGATACTGAATCAGTTATTGATGGCTACGGTAAAACGTAACATGCGAGAAAGTAAAAAGTGTATTGAATAATAGCAGTCGTCGAAATGTCAGGGCTAACATAAATAGACACAATTTTTGAAAACATATAATCTTTCTTCATACAGGAAACATACTTTTATATGAAAAAATATTAATTTTAAATATAATAATAACTCTGCCACACAAATTTCAGTAGTTTCAATTTCTATAGCTCACAAACTGTTTCTGAGTTTCGCTTTCAATCTATGAATATTAGATAATAAGATTGTATTGATTTTTTCCAATTAAAAGATAAATTATAAGCAAAATTATTAAAGGAAGAATAAAAGGTATTCTTAGATTGACAATTCAGTTTGGCGTATTAAAGGGGTAGCTAAGTGTATAATGTCAAATTAGGTTGGTTTTTTTTAGAAAAGCTGTGGAACACACGGAGCAGTGCCGGCATGAAGATATACTAAAAATTGATAGTTTTTGAGTTATAAACAAAAAAACTAGGAAGAAAATTTCATGTTTTTTGGCTATAACTAAAATTCCAATAAATCTTTTTGGTGGCAAACCTTAGATTTGTAATCAACACCCCCAAAAATATAAAGGAGCAAAAAAATACAAAAAATACATGTTATTTTGTGGGCAATTGTATTGCGATGGACGTTCTTTCAGAGTTAAAGAACATCTAGTAGGCAACGACTTTGACAGTCCTTCCACAGAAGAAATTCAGGCTAGATAAATCACCCTGATTACGGATCCTGCGAATAGCGTCCTGTTCTTCGTTCATTTGGGTTGGCGTTTCTAATCATACTTGTTAGGTTATTTTGGATTCTTTTTATGTTTCCTTACCTTCTCTTATATTTTGTATTGTAGTACATTTTTTTATTATTATTTTGTAGAGCAAAAGAAAAACTTTGTATAACCGTTGTAACTGTATACCTACTTTTGTAACCCTTATATCCAACTTAGTTTCATGACAATAATGAACAATGGATACCCGATATGCAGCAAGATTTAGACGGCATCGTTCCTTAGAGAAGTTAATATTTTTTTCGGTGACTTACATAAAAAGTAACAAATAGGAAAAGCACTACCTAAAGCATACTACCTTCCTAAGCATTAGAACTACCTACCATTGCTTGCAATTTCAGGGTCGGTATTATTTTCTGATTTCAGAAAATATGAATAGACATCTTTCCATGACCAGCCTGTTGCTCCATTTTCAGCCCATTGATCGAAATCTCTCTTATTACATCTAACGTACAACATGCAATTGATAAGGCTGGAGCCTCCGAGACCCTTTCCCCTGGGTACTGGGAATTGCTGTAAAATACCAAAACAGAAATAATTTTCTACTGTGATATTTATATTATGAATCATGGTTTACACATTTTTCCAACACTTCTGATGAACAGTCATAAGAAGAAAAAAGACACGACTCAGAAAAAGCTTATTAAAATAACAAGTAATTTTCCTCAGACCTAGGATCGGTTGGTGGGATTCGTTAGCTTCAGGATAAAAAATTTCCCAAATTGTGCCAAACACTTGCTTAAAATAAACATTTACTGACGTTAAAAATCGTATTACCTAAAGTGAACCTGTGGGAAAGTTCTCCCCTTTACTTTCTAGTATGTGCACGCTACATCCACACTTCTGCTGAAGATACTCAAGGAGAGAGAGAGGCATGAGCCAACAAGAGCTCATTGCAATAACCTGTAACTTTTCTCAGACAAACGATCGATTGATGGCTTTCTTTAGCTCAATATTCAAATTTTGTCTAATACTTGAATAAGGATTAATACTTCAATTAGCTTTAAAATAAAATTAACCAAAGAGAAATCATAATCAACGTGAATGTTCTCTCTCCCCTAGACTTCCTTATACACTTACACAATTAGATGCGTTTTTAACCATAGCTTTGTGTTATTCAGTTTTTGACCTCTTCCCGTTGACCTAAAATTCTAAGATTTGGCACAAATCTACAATTTTAGCATAAGGACTGAATACTACATTTCGTTTATCTAGCTCTGTGCATTATTTAGTTATTGTGTTCATATACACACGAAAAGAGATCCAGACATAAAATCTATCTTTGTCATATTTGAATTATAATTTGAAACAGTTATGTATTTTTATGTAAAAATCACGTACTGAAATTTATTTATCCAGCTTAATGGCTTTTTCTCTTATTGTCTTCACATGCATTCTGAAGGAGAGACAGACTTTCTGTCGTCGGATTTCGTCTAAAATTTTATACAGATCTACAATTTTTATTGAAAATACGACACGATGTCTAACTTATTCCGTTACTTAGTTATCGTGTTCACAGTTTACATAATTCAGAAAGACATAATTCCAAAATGATTTATTTCGAATTTTGTAGTGTCTAAAACATGATTCATAAAAATCCCGTGGATGAATTTTTCAAAGATTACAATACTTTCTTTTTCTATACTTCCCGGTACTAGAAAATACAAATAAAACAACTTTGTTCTTCCTCTTCATATTGTTAATGTTGTTTGGTAAATTGATTATTAGAATAAATTAAGATCAGTTTCTTCATAAAAAGGAATCTGTTCTCTTAGCATGATTGAAACTTCACTAGGAGGCAATTTCTTTTAACTTTTAAATGCCCGATTTTTAAAAAATTAATTTAAAAATGTTTCCGGCTTTTATTTCGCAAATAAAACATGGGAAACTATTTTAAAAAATCCTATTTTGTTTTTAAGTATGGTCTATGGCTAAAAATCAGTTTGTTACCAACTGCCAACACTGGGCTTTATTTCAGATAAAAACTTCTTTGATAAAATTCTATAATATCAAACAGATGAATTTTAATAACTAATAATACGGATAAAGAATTTCCTTCACCATTATAGAATAAAATATGGAATTCTCCAGCGTATAAAGAAACCAGAAAGGATGCAGCCTCAACTCAATTTGTTTTTTAAAACACCAATTTATTTTTATTTTTTATCAGCACTCAGGCTTTGTTTTTATTATCTATATGTTTCAAATTGATTTAATATAATTTTCCTTATGAACATTGGCAACAACAGGAATTAGAGCTTCAGTCTTATTTTAAAGATTTTAGAAGACAAAATTGGGTATGCTTAAAGGCAACACCAGGCATTGAAGGGTTAAAATAAGATTAAACTGTAGTTCGTTGAATAGTATGCCCCATGGGTGAAACTTGTAGAGACTGGGTTTCAGAGTTATTCGTCACTCCCAAGCCACTTATTTATTAATTAATAGTAATAAGTCTGAGACAGGATTTCGAGCGCATATTACTGTGCTTTATATTCACATACATTAAAAAAACATGCAATCATTGTGAAATTTGATAGCATTCAACACATAATCTACGATTTCATAAAATGAAACTGCTACTTAGCTTTTAACCTTTTGTAGCAAACGGGGAGAAAACCTCAAAGAAGAAAATACTTGTAAATTTTGAACTCTACTTCATATACGAGAAAGTGAAAAAAAAGTATAATCTAGAACCAGGTAAGAGGTGTTCGAACTGTAAAATTCGATATAACAATGAAAACAAAGTTTTGTTAAATCTTAGTAGATCGTCAAATACTTGAATAAAAACCAATCCAAGTAAAACCATCTTAAAAATATGACTAGATGGAGTTATTTTGTGAAGAATATTTCATGGTTCATGGGTGAATCCTCTTGTCTTGAGAAACGTAGAAATTATGTATAAGCGAGTGATTAGAAAACAAAATTTCACTATTATGTAGTATAAATGGGAGTGATATACTCTCTGTGAAAATCTAAAAAAGGAAAGAAAGAAGAGATAAAAAAAAAGAAAATATCGTTAAAATTGTCTTCAATAAGTGGCGCTGAGCCAATATCTGAGGTGATTTTTACAGATATTTTTCTAAATAAATAAAGGAACATTCATTCTATTATGAATAAAATTTAATTCGCTGATTCACATAATTCTAGAATTAGCTCACAGGCAAAAGAAATCTTCATATAGCTCCACAAAAGTTTAAATTTTCCTTTCTTTTTCTCGGTTTTCATAGAGCGGATCACTTGTACTGCATGCTAACGAAATTTTGTTTCGTTTGGAGACATGGAACCGGCTCTAGAACCTTCTGAAAGGGCAAACTTTAATTATAAATGTAAGCATATTTAATATTTGTGCCTGACAAAAGCATGACTTCAACTTATTTATTGTTATAGCACTGTATTATATCAGATGAGTGGCAACAGTCAGATATTGACTTTACTTTGAATTTGATTTAAAATAAGAGATGAGTACGAGTACGGGTTGAACGATGTTACGTTGTACGCAAATACGAAGTGAAATAGTTTTTTTAGTGTTCTAATAAATGTTTGTTTAGTCTGAGAAGAAATATTATCAATGTCAGTCAAAAGGCCAACATGTATAAGAAGAAAATCAAAGTAGAAAAAAAGGAGAAGGAGTAGTTTTAGGTAGACAACAAATACCCTGTTTGGATATCCACCTCCGGCTCTTTGCTGTGGTGTTGATAAGAAGTCCCAATGATTATCCGTCAATGGGCTGAGAAAAGCTGCCGCTGGTATTTCTGTAATAGGATCCGTAGGTCCACCGGCTTCCAGCAACAAGACCTTCACACAAGGATCTTCAGACAGACGAGAGGCGAGAACGGAACCGGCAGACCCGGCACCAGCTGAAGAAAAAAAAGTTTCATTTAAATATTATCTGTGAATTTCTTGATACATTTTTAATTTTTCGTCCCGTTTCGAAGCAACAAGAGGCCTATTTTGGACGAACCTCGTACTTTTTGATAACTATACAAAGAGAAAGTATTGTAATCATAAAAAAATCAGTCTTCAAGATTTTGATGAATCTACAAGATTTTGACCTCTACGAGACCGAAAAAAACGCATTTCTTTTGGAATTATTTTTATCTGTAGGTCTCTCTATAAGCAGGAAAACTCAAAAATGCAATAATTTAGACGGATGAAATCGGGTATGCTCTCTTTATACCGAAATTGTAGATTTCTATCAAATTTCGGACAAACACGTCAACGAGAATTTGTCTGTCTTGAAGTCAGTGTGGATGTAAACACTACCCTATTAGCCCAAGATACCCTAAAGTATCCATACAATGTCTTTACGATGTTGCGCGGCATTCAGAATATCGTAGCAACATTGTGGAGATATCGCAGAATATCGTGTGCCAATAGGGTATAGATCAAAACGCGATGAGCTAGATAAATGAAATTTCGAAATGGTTTTATCTTCGAAATTGAAAATTTGTATCAAATTTTGGACCAAATCCTTCAAACGGTTGACCGTGGGTTGATCAGTATATTCGTGTGAATGTGGAGAATATAATCCAAAAATTTAAATAACTTATATAAATAATAACTCGTCTCTTAACAAGCAACACTACCAACCTCATTTTTTTAAAATTTCAAAGAGGAAGAAATAGCCAAATTTTTTGCAACCAATAACGAATAATTTTGAATTATTTTACGATATGATATAAACATGAGACCACATGTTCCTCCACAAATTTGAAAAAATATGAGTTGTGTAGCTGCAAAAGTGGTCATCTCCAGAACAAAAAAAATTCTTTACAAAAGTGGATTTTCTGTCACATCTAGCCAAAGTGAGATTTAAAAAAAGACTGCATGCATTCGAGGCATTTGGACAGTGTGATTCAGTATGCAATTTATGCCAATGAGGCATAAAGAAGGGAGCAGTTATTTAAGGTTTTGTTTTTGAGATGGCCAGTTTTGGAGCAATCTGAAATCTAAATAAATACGTCAAATAGTATAGATTTGGAGATGGCAGGTTCTGAATCCGCACCCATTAATGGAGATGGCCAGTTTTGCAGCACACTTTGATTTTCGGGCTCATTTTAAACATGGATAGGGCCAGGTTTTAAACATTTTCGGGTTGCCAAGTGGTAGAAGAGATCATATTGACTTAAAATATTTCAAAAAACGCATTTGTGAAAAAAATGGAGATGGCCACTTTTGCAACTACACGACACTTGTAGTCGCGTTTATCGAGAGATAACATTTATTATGCATGTATTTATAAATCATCAGCTGCGAAAAGTGAAAATTTCTTTTAGGCAAATTACAATAACAAATCCCATGGTAAGTTACAGTAATGTCACAATAATTAATAATTAATGGAATTAAAAGTTTTAACTGTCATTTTTATTAAAAATCAACTCATTCAAGAGATGATCTTGCAATAACATTTTCTGCTAAACTCCTTCTGATTAGTTTTTGAAGACAAAGTACATCACATTTCATTTAACCCATTTCCATCCGTAAGAAATAATCCGCACACGACGATTTTCAATCATCATCAGTCGCGAAATAATGCGCTTTCGCGGTATTTTGGAGTCACCATAAAACTGAACATTCACGACAACATTGCTCTATTCCATTTGGACCAAAGACCTGTTTGTTTCCCACCCATTCAAGTCGAAAGATTTAGGTGGGTCATTCACAGTTGCTCCACAACGCACTAAAGATTGCTTCGATCCTCCTACTCCTCCTCCCGCTAGACTGATTAACGCCCACACTCTACCTCTGGGAGATTTTCACTTTTCGAGAGAGAACCCTCCCCTCCCTGATTTCTCGAGTCTGGCTCCTACTCACATTCCCCCTCCCCAACTCTCCCCCCACACACGGGTGATTTATCGCCTGCCTCAAAGGATCGTATTTCACTTCAGTGACTGAAAGGGATGAATGG
Organism: Araneus ventricosus; assembly: GCA_013235015.1. Classification (NCBI taxonomy): domain Eukaryota; kingdom Metazoa; phylum Arthropoda; class Arachnida; order Araneae; family Araneidae; genus Araneus; species Araneus ventricosus. The sequence goes on from BGPR01027059.1 coordinate 7,268, forward strand.
AAATCCTACGACATTGGATTTCCAAACTCTTCCTCAGTCTACGCCACTTACCATCGGGATTTTACATTGACAAATGTGTTTGACATCCTGTGTTCCGAAAAAAGTGGAGTGGAACACTGGTGAATGTCCTGCTTAAAGCATTCAGTGAGTAGCTCAGAAGCAGGGAAGATGGATTTCGAGAGTTAAGGAATACCATATTAATTACATAGATCTACGATCTATTTTAATTTGTTTACTGTAAAAATGTATTATACTATCCTCTGCTTAATTACTATAAGTAAAAGCAAGGAAAACAATAATAAAGAAAAATAAAAGAACTTTCATTGTGTAACAATGAACGGTGGTATGAGCTAGGCAACCAATGAAATTTATCAGATGATTAATACTAGAAGCGTATTCAGAGCTGCGAATTAAATGGATTGAACGCGAAGATAGAAAACAAATCCAAACCTATCATTAATCCATTTTTACTTTCTCCTATACGAAGTACACAAAGAGAAAGTATTGTAATCGTCAAAAAATTCGAACTCGAGAGATTTTGACGAATCTCCACGTTTTAGATCTCCCTGAGTCTGAAAAGCACAATTTTGGAATTATGTCAGTGTGTCTGTTTTAGAAGATGATAACTCGAAAACTATTAGAGCTAGAGGGACAAAATTTGGTATGTGATCTTTACACATAATTTTTAGGTTTTTTTTTTTATTTTGGACAAAATCCGTCCATGGGAAGTTCTGTGTTCATGTGAACACGATAACTCGAATACTCGACATGTCTGTGTGTCTGTGAACATGATAACTCGAAAATTATTAGAGCTACGTGAATGAAATTTTCTATGTGGTCTTTAAACATAATTTGTAGGTTTCTATCAAATTTTCGACAAAATCCGCCCAAGGGAAGTCTGTCTGTCTGTATGTCCGTGTTAATGTGAACTCACAAACTTAAATAGCTAGGTGTATAAAATTTGGCACACATTTTTATCATCAGGAATGTAGGTTTGTATCAAATGTTGAACCAAATCCGTTGAAGGGTTGACTGTCTGTCGGTCTGTATAATCGCATACTTTTGAATACAATAGCTTCTTTAAAAAATTACTTAGAAAAATGAAATTTTGTATGTGGCCTTCTAACCTTAATTGTAGATTTGTGTTCAATTTTTGTTTCAATCGGTTGAAAAAAAGGCGCTCAAATTGTATATTTGGTTGAAATTACTATTGTGTATTGGCGACAGTAATCTGCCGCCAAGCGGTTGTTTACAGCACAGAGAAAAAGAATCAGAGGTCCCACCACAGATTTGTAATTGCTTATTTTTCATGATTTTATTATATTTTAGCTTGAAAATGTATTTGAAGAAAAATATCTGTATGTTGTTAAATGAAAAATTATTACTTCTTAATAGAACATTTACCAATGCTGGGCAGAATGAGCGAAATGCGTCGGGAGTTTAAACTCCTGGTAGGGCCACTGTAGGCGCGAAGGTCATTCTATTATGTCCAACTCTTGGTTTTTCTTGTATGACTCACTTATATTCAATATTTTTAAACTACATATAATAAATTACTGATTTGTAGGCTGTATTTGTTGGAAATGTCATGTATCTGCAATGTTTTGTAACTTATTATGCTTGTTCAATAAAATGTGATATTATTTTGAATATTTCGCTTTTATTTTAACAACTTGTTTCCATACCAAATACAGGAATTTAATTTGTTTTGAAGATTTGAATTGTTGGGAAAATTCTGAAAATTAACTTCATAAATTAATTTTCTGTAAGAAAATTACATTCTATCCATTTTCGCAAATTGAATAAGAATAAATGGATATTTCTTAAAAATTAATTTATTGTTGAAGTTTTAGTATATTCTGAAAGAGACAGCATAATAATAACCCAATCAAAAATTGATTTATCGCATAGTTAAAAAAAATTAAAAATGAATTTTCTATATGGAAATTGCATTCTATCAATTTTATTCATCTTGAATAAGAATGAATGTGAATTTCTTAAAAATTCATTTATTGTTGAAGTTTAAGAATTCTCTTAAAGATACAGCGTAATATTAATTGAAGCAACGAGAATTAATTTCTTGCAGTATTAAAACATGAAATGAATGTTCTGTATGGAAATAACATCAATTTTTGTATCTCGTATAAAAATTAATGTAAATTTATTAAATATCAATTTATTTTTGAAGTTTTAATGTATTCTGAAAGAGACAGTATATTAACTTAATCAACAAAAATTAATTTCCTGTAGTTAAAAAAATTATGATCAGAAAGAACTTTCCCGATGAAGAATAAATTTAATTTAATAATTTGAAAAATACTTACTACTTCTCAAATTATGCATTCACATTTTTTAAATTATTGGAACTCTACAAGAGACGAATGAATTTTGTTATTAAGGTTCCGTATTTATTTTTAATTTCTGTAGTAAAGAATAGGTCACTAAAGTGAGAAAACATTATTTTAAAATTAGATGATTTAGGCTGTAAAATTAACAATGTATCAAAATAAATTAGTTATTCTTAAATTTAATAATCGCCGAAAAGCGGGCTAAAATTACAATAAATACTTTATAATTACATACATCTTTCTCATGACGATAAGGATTGGTTTCGTTTCCATTCGAGTCGCAGTGACGTCACGCTGACGTATTCTGGTTAGTTCCCTAGTTCGCGGTAGATGGCGTACTGTCTATGTGAAGTGTAATGTTAAAAAAGTTGCCATTAGGGTCTATGGGAGCGAGACCTTTGATTCTTTCTCTCTGTGGTTTACAGTATGATTTACTTTCGCCTTGACGCAGTTTACGAAGTAGCGTGAGGTAAACGTGATTTTAGGAAATTATCGCAACCCCCCTAAACTGAAACTTCGTTTTGACTTTCTCCAAATGGACGAGATGGAACCGGAGGTGTGGCGAAATCTTGTGTGTTATCTATAATAAAATTTCTTACTCAAAAACGTTAAATAAAATCTTATTAGTTGTGGTACCCTCAGCGAGCATAAAAATTGCAAAAATACGCAATTTTTATGCGCGGAATGCGGGCCAAATACACTTTTTTTTGCAAAATATCACGTTTTTGGGAGTACATAAATTTTATGTTTCACTGTAAATCACCATTCATAATTTTTTCTCAAAATACCCAGGCCTTGGTTATATACCCCAAAAATATTTAACTACCCGCTGGGTATTTTCCCATCCCATATTACTGGTCGTATGCGAGAAAGTTTCGGCGAGGCCACTCGCACTGGTTCTGAAGTAAATGGTCTTATACCACTTAGAGAAAAAAGCTACTTGCCGAGAGAAGCCATGTTTTAACTTAACTCGATAGTTCGGCATTCAGTAAATTTGTTACGCAGTCACGATCAAACGCGCTGTTCGATTTTCTTCGAATTTGACATAAATGTTCCTTGAAGTAACTGAGAACGACATATGTGTAAGGTTGTTTTTTTATTATTATTCCTTTTCAAGATGGCGACCGTTTAAATGGTTCAATTTCTTGCGATGTTCAGCTTAACTCAACGATTCAATTCAAACAGAACTCTATTCAAAATGCCTCCAAAAACACGGCTGACAACAAATGACGTTCAATAGTAATTTTATAATACTGATAAAAGCAAACATATAATCTTAATACTGTTAAAGGCAGACATTTATTTGTAGTTTTGTGAAAATTGATAAAGGCGGAGAGCTTCATGAGTAATTTGCATTGAAAACTGGCTAAACCTTTAAAGACTGCGATGAAGAGCAGATATTATAATTTTTTTCGGGGGGGGGGGAGAAGGTACTCCAGGGCCACTTTTCCCAGAACTACTAGTTTAACTCTTCTTCGCATGTTTAATGAGGGAAGCATTCATACTCCACTCATATTTTGCATACTACTCAAGATTTATACAGCTCTAACAAAAGCATTGAGTTAAAATTAAAATTAGTATTTAAAATAAGTATGTTTTAACATCAAATGGTCTATCTTTGACAAAATATATGTAAATTCAGAAGGTATTGTATTTTAGCCGCATGCATTTCTCTTGTTTCTGAACCCCTAATTATCAGTTTTTTTGTTTTTGCTTCATGAATTATTTATAGAATATTGTCGAACTTAAAACATAATAACAAGATTTGTCTTTGTGGACGTACATGGTTTATGTATGTTAATAAAGCTCAAAGGTCAATAAGAGCAAAATAAACAAGTTTTAATTTCATATGGGTCACACGAAAAAAAAAAGCTTTGATTTAAATTAAAAATAATATCAATTTTGAAAAGTACAGCAGTAGAAAGATAAAGGAGATTCGAACCTCTAGTTAAATACATCGTAGCATAATAATGTTTCGGGCCTGATGCGTCTGGTTTGATTACATCATCCGTTGCATTATGTGCGTAAAGATTTTTACATCACGCAATTAACAGAAAGAATGCTAGTTTGAACAAATCATCATGTTCAAGGAATATCTAATGTTATGAAATATGTTGAAGTATTAGTTAATAATAAACTAAAGAACAAACCATCGGGAGTTGTCACCCTAGACTTTCTCGTATACTTCCAAACAAAGGTGTCAACCCCCTCGCATAAAAATTGAGGATCTTTAGCACGGCCGTACCTCCACGAATACACAGATTTCTATTGCTCTCGGAACCACGGCACGGCGAAAGGGCAACAATACAAAGCAGGAGTAAAATACGCCAAGCGGGCGCCAATACACAATATGGCGCGGTATGTGAGTTGCGTCGTTTCGCGCGTTTTGTCCGAAAAACAAGTATGCATTTGAAAGGCTTTTTTGACCGATTACAACCAAAATTTTATGCAGATCTACAATTAAGTTTAAAAACCGCATAGCAGATTTCATTTATCTAAGTCATTGCGTTTTGGAGTTATGGTGTTCACATGTTTGCGAATATACAGACCGGCAGTCAATCAATGCTTTGCCGGATTCGGTCTAAAATTTAATTGTTTTAAATTTATAATTTCGAATATTTTTCTCTCTATTCAAAATTTACCGTCCCTATGGTGTAATTAAACCTATTTTCACCTTTTGGACTGTGAAAAAGAGCATAGAAACAAAAGTAGAAATAAACAACGGAAGTGAAAACTACCTTGAAAATTGAAAATTAAGTTTCCATTACAAAGAAATTAGTTAATCTTATCGGAGACAAAATAGTAAATTAAGGTTCAGTTCAAGAGAGATAATTCAATTTTATCTGAGAAAGATTAAAAATAATTTCCACATACCAATAATGTAATCATATTCTTCATCAAAGTAGTCAGATACTTCAGGTTGATATGCTACATAGGGAAGAATGTAGTAAAAAAATCGAATCCAGGTCTTAGTTACATCAGGTGCAAGCATACTTCAGCTCAGAAGCATATTTCGAAATAGGAGCGGAAGTATAATTCAGTGAGAAGACCCTCAGCTGAAACAATATTTCTTAAGTACAGAAAAGTTCAGGGAATATAAAGGAATTGGAATATGATATCACATGCGCAATCATGGAAGGCAGGTGATGGGTAAACAACCTTTATTATATTTTTATGAATCTAATCCCTAAAATTTTCATTACTTTCGGTAAAATGTGATTACTATGACTTCTCAAGAGCTTCTAAAATGCACATAAAAAACTATGAACTTTCATGCTTTTAAAATAGTGAACTTTTTTGTGCATAAATTTTTTTAGCTTACGTCGCATGGTATATTTATGTTTTTTTCCTCAAACTGATATCATTGGTTAATAATAACCAATATTATTTTAATAATGTCTATGCATTATTTATTAATAGATAACATTTAAATCAAATTTGCCTAATAACTTAACGCCTTATAAGGCCATTTTTTTCCAGTAGTGGTATAATAAAAGGTATTGAGATTAATTTAACAAAAATTCTTTTAACTTATTGGATGGCATTACTTTTGTTAATTAATTAATTTTATTGATTAATAATGAATGACAAAGTCAAGGTAATTCATTATTAATTAATAAAATTAATTAATCAATAATTCGTTATGTTTTGAGATAAGAAATTGGAAAATCCAGGTTTTTGTTGCATCGAAATATTTGGCGAGGATTTACGCCAACTTTAAAAAATGCATTGAAAAATTGATGAATTTGGTGGGAAGTACTATATTCCCACGGCCTTAGAAAGGGTTAATTTGGAATGTATATTTCTGCTGATGCTTTTATATTTTAAAGACTTATTTATATTCCAGAGACCTAATTTACTTTTAATAATCTTTTCCCCGGCATTTATTTCAAAAACATAATAATAAATGCATCATATAGAAAAAAAGCAAATATCTGTTTCTGCTGTTCCTCTAGGCCTTGAAGGTCTCTTGTTAATTTCTCGGCTCCGGGGCCGAAGTCTTCAAGATTTGATACCCATATGCAAAAAAGATTAATTAATTATGTTGTCTTGGTGCCATCGAGAGTCAAATGTCTTCTCGTTGGTGTAGCGCGGAAGTTTGGAGATGGGAATTGCTGGATTGGATGCCGTCCTTTTCATCTAACTACTTTTCAAAAACAGAGATCCTTCCCAAAATAACACTCTTGTTGCTTTTAAACGGAATGTTTTAATGTTCAGTCAAACAGACTCCTCCTCCTACTCAAAGTGCAATCCTGCCCTTGCTTCAAAAGGGGAATTACCCATCTCCTACCTATTTTATCTACAGACTCTAAACTATTAGAGGATCAAATGTCAACCGTGTAGGATCTACCACTTTCAGCTGAGAAGGTAAGATTCAAAACCTCGTGAGTCATATTGACACCACGTTAGCAATAGAGGATGTAGGATGTTGTTAATTTGCCACCGCGTTACCAATCACTGCCTCTTTGAAGGAGTCAGATTGACTCCTTGGTTCCATTCTGTATCGTTTGAATCTTCGATATCATGTATCTTAGGTTTTCATATTTGCTGCAAGTTTTTTCAAATTCTTTTCCTTATCAGACTGGTAAAATATATGTTGTCGAATGTGTTAATTTCCTCTCAAAGAAAATGCCGGAAAAAGAAGATACGAGACCTTCAGAACCAGAAGAATTTTAAAAAATTGTGTGAAGACTTAGAAGAATACGTTGACATTTGTGATTCAAAGTGGCGAATAATTTGTTTGTTCTGAATATGAGTGCTCTCCAATCAACGATTTCTCCACGGAATTCGATGAGGTATGTGACATTAATAAGGCTGACGAAGAAATCAAACGTAAATAGTAATATTAAAGATCTGTTTTAAGGTAACACGAGGGTATTTTGAAACTGACCTCGAAATTTTGAATTGTGGTCAAATGACCAATACCTGAGCTGGCACTTTCCTCTCCAAAATTCCGTGCCACACCATGAGAGGGCGTTTGACACAAGACATCATATTTAACTTGCATCAGGTCCACTTACACGGCGGTTCTTTAGTGGAATCGTGTTTCGAATCTAGAGCCCTCTAGCCCCGAAGCCGAGATTTTACGATTAGGCCACCTCGGCTTTCGAAGTCGACTTCAATATTTGGGAGAGTGAACAACAATTGAGTCATCTGATCAGCTGAAGAAGTCTAGCAATCAAACTAGAGGTGCGAAGAAGAAATCTGTTCCCTAACAGGATAACAACGGTTGCTAAAGCAAGAAAACGACGAGCAATACTGATAAAGAAGACTGGTCAGTTGTATTTGGCAGTGAAACTGCAAGCGGAAAAGATGCTTCAATTTTTGTAATGCTTCAATGTAATGCGATGTAAATGCTTCAATTTTTATTGATGGTAATGCATTAATTTTATTAATGCTATTAAATTTTATGAATTATTTCGTCTATTTAGTCTCTAATACCACACGTTTTTTAATTTTACATTACAACATTATTTACGTAATATTATGTGTCTTTATATTATACTGTCATATTACGTTTTAAACATTCATTCGATCGGTTTTTTTTTAATATTTATATACTAATATTACGAATTTTGTTTTTACCTATAAAAACAAAAAAACAGAATGTTTAAATTTTTGAATTTTTACGAACTGAAGAATATTGTTGAACGTTTGAAAATGCCAAGACTAGCCCTTTTGAACGTTTTTACACCGCAAAGTGTTGACAGGCAATGAGTAAGATGAGCGCATTTTTGGAGTTCTTTCTTGAGTCATGCTAAGTTAAATGTAAACATCTACCCCTCCATTTTTAGTTCCATCCCTATTTTGGTGAAATCAACTCCGCCTGGCGCATGCGCAAAAGCGCGAAAGGATTCGGAATCTGAGAATCATCAGTAATTCGGTATTTTTTAAAACTAAGTGCATCTTTCTTATGTTATAATAATACTTATGGTTTTGCTTTACATATGCATTTTATATTTTCTTTTTTTCAAAAGTATATTTTTTATTTTAAATATAAATTGTATACTTGCTTTTGTTCTAAAAATATTTATGCATCAGATTTTAATATAAGCATATATATTATAGTCGCTTTTGTGCATTAATAACCAATTTTTTATAAAAAAGTTAAAAATATAGATTCTCTTAAGTTAAAGTACCATGTTTAATTAAGTGGCAAGATCAAATTAAAGAGTAAAATTCAAAATTAAAACTTCAATTTTGAATCTATTCTCTAATAACTTTTGTGTAATCACCAGCAGAAAAAAATATTACAATTCAAGAAAAGTATTAAATTTCAACTCATGTATTCGGTTCATTATACAAATAATAAAAATTTCATAAATCGATTAAACCCATCATACTTCAAATTCAATCAACACTTCCTTTACGAAGGTAGTAAAATAATAAATCCTAAATGATTACTTTGCTTAATTATGTAAATAATGAAAATTTCATAAATACATTAATTATAATCACTTCGATACGACACTATGAAGAAATGAAGAAACTGATATGGAGTCAGTGTATCTGCTTTGCGAAATCATTTTAACCCTTAAATGGCTTGTTTTCTCAACTATCTAATTAGATGACATCTTCTATTTTGGGAATGTGCAGTCATTTTAATTCAGTTGACAACCTAACGGACAGTTGAAATGTTTATGAATTCCACGTAATTTTTGTATATAATTATAACGTCTGTGAACGATATTGTTTTAATTTGAAGGTTTAAAATGTGCGATCAATCGATGCACGGACGACGTAGGGGTGAAACAGTTAAGGGGCCTACTACTCGTATACTAATACAAACAATACTGTCATAAACAAGAAAACACAGTTTGAGAAACCACTACAAATATTTCAATATTTCTTGTGCGACTTCTCAATTTATTTGTATTTTATTTCAAGTCACTTTGATGGTATCGATAAATTTTTACGATAAATATATTCTTCTATTTTTCATTTTCTATTATTGCCATGAAGTATTTATGACATTTTTTCCCACTCCTGTTTAAGATGCCTATTAAATCGAAGGCGAACAAAAAAAACTCTCCTTGGGATCATAAACCGCTATTTTAAGAGCACATTTCTGAATAGAGTAGGCAAAAGACAACAAAAGAACGGAGATGTTTAGAGACTTGACTCAGGAATTCAGGTGCTACAAGAGAAACGTCTTTAATTCGTGAAAAACTTAATAAAAACAGTTTTTAAAATTACACTTTCATGTTTAGAGAATTGGCTGATAAATTAAAGGGGCAGAAGAGAAATGTCTTGAATTCGTCAAAAATTTAATAAAAACAGTTTTTGAAAATACACTTTTTTTAGTATCCTCCAAATCAGATATTTTTGTTTTAATGGTTTTTTACTTTTTATTATTTAATTTATAATTCGTTATTACAAATATTATGGAATCTTGAAATAGAATTCATTCTCAAATTCCCTATCAGGTGGCTTCACTACACTGAAAAAAAAATTCTGGTCAAAACTACCAGAATATGGTAAAATTTACCGTATTGTCTGGCTCATATGGAACACCATAAAGTACGGTATTTTTTACCGTAGCAGTTTAGTAATGACTTTATGGTAAAATAACTAGAAAAATATCGTTTATTTACCACGCTGTTTTGATATGGAATTTGGTATTATTACCGTACACAAAGGTAATACTACCAAATAAGATGGTAATTTAGACCATTATTTTGAAAAAATTTACCAGAATAACTCTGGTTCCACCACCACAGTAACTCTGGTGGTGGCAATTTAGACCATTTTATTTGATAAATTTACCAGAATAACTCTGGTTCTATTACAAATTATCTGGTATAATAACCAATAAGATGGTAATTTAGACCATTTCATTTGTTAAATTTACCAGAATAACTCCGGTTCTATTACCAATAAGATGGTAATTTAGACCATTTAATTTGATAAATTTACCAGAATAAATCCGGTTCTATTACCAACAAGATGGTAATTTAGACCATTTAATTTGATAAATTTACCAGAATAATTCTGATTCTATTACAAATTATCTGGTAAAATTTGAGATATGGTATGTCCATTTATAATGTCAATCGCATTAATATTTATTTATTTTTGCTTTTTAACCGGTAAAATTTTACACAATTCTCAACATCACTACGATTTTTTAAAAAGCAGAATGTTTGTAAATATACAAATGCCTGAGGCAGAGTGAAAAATGAACTATAAAAATAAATGCAAAAACTCATTGACTCATTTTTTATAAATTGTTAAATTTATTAAGTAACGTTATAATTACTAAAATTTATCATTTCTTGGTAATTTAATTTTCTTTATTAATATACATAATATGCAGTGAATTTATTTTAAGTATTTAAGAAAACAAAAGCACATATTTCAAATCTAACTTCAATTTAGTGGACAGAGCTTGCTTTTATACTTTCTCAACAGGAAGTGACTTTATTACTTAGGAAGTGATGTAATCTCCAGAAAGTTCATGAAACCAGTAGAAATAGGTTGAAGGTTCGAGGACCTTCTAGAAAATTCCTTTCGTCGCCAACTTCGCCGCCAAGTCATCCAAGTGGTCGCCAAATATATCGCCAAGATTAGCAACTTAAGGAAGCAACTTTATAGCTTTTATTGGCCTCCACTTCTATGATTGCTTTAAAATTTACTTGTAGAGCAATTCCTACAAATAAGTTGGCGTAGACTGTTGATAAGTCTTCATCTAAAAAATGTAAAACAATTAACATTTTGAATGGTTCTTATAGTAAAGCAAAAACGGTTCTTAATATGTTAAGATATCGCAGACTGAGTCAAAACTGAAGATATAGCCTTAAACTTACTTTTTTTTTACAAAATCTAAAACATTGAACAATCCTTTTAGTAAATATAATGTTTTATAGTAAAAATAAAGGATCATAAAAAAAATGAATTGGGATTAATTATCGATCACTTAAAGTAGTACTCTCATTTCTTACGTTGATTGCTCTTGACTTCATCATACAAAAATTTCAGCAAAGAAATGATAAAACAAAAATGGAAGCATTTTAAGGAAAGCTTAACCTCTACTAAATAGCAAGCTCGAAAAGCACTGCGCACGTAAGCTCTCCCTTTCCTTTACCTCTTGTAAAATAGCAGGATTACTCAATTTATTAAACTTCAATAACGTGACTAATACCTCTATTAAACAAAGTGATGGCACATTTACGTTTAAACTAAGTGGATACTTTTTCTGTTATCTACTAGTTCACTTTCAATAAAAAAATAACAAATGAATGATTTCACACACAAATTTTAATTTTTAAATCATTAAGGTAACATAGTGAACACTAATAGCTGGCTGCTGCTACATAAATGGTAATAAGCAAAATAATTTTGCTGATATCTCAAGCATATTTAAAACGGCACTCATATGTCCCGGTCGAGGCAAAGGGGTTGAATTAAACATTATACAAATTGGAACAAAATTTCAACATAAAATACACAGTTTTTTATATTATTAAATTCAGCAGTTTTTTACCCTTTTCATCAAGATTTATGTTCTTTTCTCGCATTAGACCTCTAAAGGTAGAATCTTACTTCACTTTTTCTTTTCTTTAAGCTATGTCCATTTTCTTCATACAGTTATCAGCAGCTAAAAATAAATTAACGACCTATTTTTTACTCAAGTCCATGTTTTTGATCACATATCCAAAATTGAAAGCAAATATATGAAATGGTGTACATATTTGGAAAACTAGTTTTTCTTACCGATAACCAAATAATTCTGATTCGGCTATATATGTTATGTCCAGAATAAAAGTAACTAAAATTTCTTACGAGGTTTTAATTTAATGAAATAAGGAAACTATTTCCTTATTTTAAAAATTTTATTTAAATTAATTAATCAGTTAAGTAAAAAATAATGTCTCTTGGATTAGAAACTTATAATTGTATCAATTTTAAAAATTCGTTCTAAAAAATTTTAACATTATAACCTTTTCATAAAAAATAAAAACATTGAGTAAAAGCTAAAGGATAAAAAATTATGTACTAATATAACATTATTTTAGCAACCTGAAATATTTTTTTAAAAATTAATTTAGAACGTTTTATGAGCAAAAAAATTCACTCTTAAGTTCTTTGTGCAAAATAAGGCTATATTTTGAAAATGCACTCCTGGGGGGGGGGAGTTTGGACCGACTTCTGCATTATTTATATAAACTAAATTTCTTCCCACTGCAACTGCCCTATTAAATTTTATACATTGAAATTAGCAGTACATTTTGAACGAGCATGTTCGAAGCTTTTAGAATTGTGCTATTTGTATAAATACAAATTTTCCGCTAACTGTAGTAAACGAAATAAGTTCAACTCGTATTCAACAATTTTCAAAATATTTGTTTTTCTCAAAATTTAATTATTTAACTACATTTCTTTTGTTATGAATAGGTAGACTAAATCCATATGATAAACGATATGTGCATATTGATACAGAGATGCGTAGTAGCCTCAAAATGAGAACATTTTCAAAGTCACTATTATCAAAACTTCAACAAAGCATTACAGTTATTCTGGTTATTTTGTTTGACAATTTTTTTTATTGGATAATAACATCATTTCTATAAGTCTTGATCATGAATTGTGAAAATGTGCTAGCGGTTTTGGCACAAAAGGTTTTTCAAGGTAATTGCAGGGGAAGAAAATTCTGTTCAAATATTAAAAAAAAATTCTATTGTCTCAATCTTATAAACTGGCACCTTGAATACATGTGTCTTTCCTAGACCTTTGTGTTTTAGTGGTGC
>BGPR01027060.1:0-19571 GCA_013235015.1 Araneus ventricosus
GGGTGATGTTCTTTGTGGCTTTAGTGCAGCAGCAAATTGACAGTTGAAACAAGGTGTGCGCACTTGGACATCAGTCTTATGTTTCCACAACTACAGACTTGACTTTTAATTTTCTAATATTGTAGTGATGCATATCTACAGCACTGCTTGCAATCATTTCAAAAACTTCCTTTTTTAAACACTCTTATTTAACTGAATTTATTTTATATTTGTAATGATGGAATTTTGTAATTGAGTTTCCAGTTACTTCCCGAACTGCTAGATGTTTGAGATTTTGTGCAGTTGTGAATTCTTGCATTACACTATTTTGATATTTTCAGAGCTTAATAAATCAGATATTCTGCATCAGCGGCACCACCCTATGGTGAGTTAGAGAAATAATAGATTTTAAAAATCAAAAAGTAGAAAATAATTAAAATAAATTCTGCTTAGTACACTAAATGTTTTTTAAAAGCTGTGTTGAATTAAATTTATTTCATGGCATTTTCCTACTCTTCTATTTTGATTATTGGGTGTAGATACTATCAAATCATTGACAAAATGCATGTACATCCTATAATTATAATGAATGGGAAATCTTATTGTTGTTGCACAAAAACTTAGTTTACATGGAAAATAAACAAATCACACACTGGCCTGCAGTTGACCACAGGTCCAAATTGTGAGCAAACTCATTGCTTCAAATGCTGGGATTTCTGGTCCTATAATCATGCTTTAAAATCTGCAGACCACCCATAGGCAAATCGAACTGGTAGTCTACAATATTTTTCTTTACTTTCAACTTTTTTATTAATTCCTCTTTAATATTCACATGAGGAAAACACTTCCAGTTGAATACTTATCCATTCATTTTGTTTTCATTTCCTTACATACAAATTAACTATTCAGATAAATCGTTATTTGTAAAGGATAATAAGTATGTTTTAGGGTAGGGTACATTTTGAAACATGTTAAGTGGGACATTCACAGCTGTTCAACTCCACAATTTTTGAAACACGAAAAGGGAAAAATCTTTCGTCCAGGTAGAAACCCTATGGAATTTGGGGTATAGAATTAGAACAGTTTTTAAAATCAAATTGGAATGGCCTTTTGAGACCTCGCTACCTAGATTGGAACCTCACAAGGAGGTTATAAAACACGAAAATCCCCATGTGGGGGAGGAGTGTGGGTGGGAATAAATCTGGGACTTTGAACATTCTCAAACAACATGTATCAAAACAAACAAATTTTGGACATCCGTAAAGGACTTGTCTAAATTTTTCGACTGGATTGAGTGAAATACAAATCCGTTGTTGGGACAAATGGCTTAGCCTTTCCTTTTCGTGGATGCCCAGCATTAGAGATTCAAGTAGGAAGACCATGCAGTGAATTATACGCTTGCAGAATTCACTGTGATTGTTGAGATTCGCACAACTGTAATTTACTTTTAACATGTGTATGTAGCTAGTTTTAACAGATATCATATACTGTTCATTTAATTAAGCTGAAATGCAGAAAATTAAACTTTTAACACAGAATGCAGGAACTTGACAGCATTTTTTTTATGGGAGGGGGTTAAGGCTTGAGAAGTACTGTTTGAGCACTTGCTTGAGATAACCTTGAGAAGTCTTCTGAGGTAACTTGCCAATACTGCTGATGTCTAACCTATCGCTGACCTTGGGATTTTTGTAGAAACTGTTGGATGCATTTAACAGGCAATTTTCTATAAAAGTGAATAAGAAGGTATCAAAAGACGTCATATGATGTCCCTCGATCTACAACTAGGAGTATCCAAAATCATCTCCAGTCAACAATGTGTTAATACAGTCTTAGGTTATGCATGTGGATGTGCTGGTTTGAAATGATACCAAGCGCCCCACTTGAATTAACACAACTATTTATTAATGTAGTGACAGAAAAGAGATGATGATGCTGAATTTACAGATGTGATGTTTGCAGGTTTTTTGATGAATCAGAAATAATCCAGCGTCGGAGAGTTCACTTCGCTAGCATCGTACCTCTGTACTCGGACAATTCTCACTTGACCACCTACGCGCAGTCAGTTGCTAGACATTTAGAGTTCTCGAATCTCCCCTGCGCGGGAACTAAAGGCATGTCCAATCTCCTACTCGAGAATTCACCTTTACTCTTCGGATCTCCTCTCTCGTCTGCCCCCTGACTCTGAGTGACATAGAGCCGTTACCGTATGAGAGTCGCTGCGCCATCTGGAGGTGATGGGTACAAATCCCACATGCATAAGAAAGGTTAGTCAATATTATAATTCGTCTGTGCAAAGCTTGTAATGTAGTGAAACTGACAGATTGAATTAATACAGTTTTTTAAAAAAGTAGCATCTTTTGAAACAAGAGGAATTACAAGTGTTCTTTAACAATAATATAACAACTGCTCACTGAATAGGGAATATTTTATGGCTCTAACATAACAGTAAATAAAGATATAGTTAACTACCTAAAAGTTTGGATTATGCATATGTTAGTTGTTCTGTTATAAGAACATACCTGGAAAGATATAGTCACAAACATACTTTTTTGTTACATTACCCAGAAATGTCACATACATACTTTTTTCTTACAATACCAGAAATGTCACTTTTTCTGTATGCTATTTTAGACCATTTCAATGGCCGCTTTAAGGAATATCCACCAAACAACAAGCAGCGCTTGTTCGAGGCGACTGTTGATTGACTTAAAATAATGAAATCCGAATCTTCATAACTTGCTCTAAAGCACTGTAAATTAATTTGAGGAAAAAATGAATTCGCAAATTTCAGGTTCATAGTTTCAATATATACATTTCCCCTTGGATTACAAATAAATGAGGTTAAAGTAAAGTTTATGGTGCACAGCCCTTTCTCTCTGCTTTAGCTTGCCAATTCCTTGCCACCAAACAGAAGACGGATTGGCGACGTCAGAACATTTGTTTTGGTTGCGCAGGAATGTTCCTATTTATGTCTTGGTCATGCAGGAATTGTTATATTTTTATTTTACGCTTCAGCTCCGAGATTTTATTGGTCAGGTATGTGCTATCTATGATTTCATTGGTCGATTTCTTCGAATTTGAATAAAACTTTGTTTGGAATTGAAATTCTCGTTTTTGGAATTAAAAAAAAAAAAAACATTCCTAACATTCAATGAAAAAGCGAAGCTACTATTTTCCCGTTTTGCTGAAAGCAAAGCCGCTGATGTTTCTTTTTAGTTTAAAAAATTTGCCCGGAACCCACTTGAGATGCCGCAGGCCTTGCGTCCACAATGCAACAATAAAGTGCTCACTGTGCACCCAAAACAAATGTTCTCACATCGCCAAGCCATCTTGCTCATGGAGACAAAAAGTTGGCGATCCTAAATGGGGAGGAACGGCTGTGCGATAAATTAAGCTAACCAAAATCTTTCGATGATGGCAGAAAAGAATGAGAAGAACTTGTATTGTTAATTTATTACAGGAAAAGAAAACAAGAAAATAATGCAAATTACTTTTTATTAGTAGCAAATGCATCACAGATACAGACATATTTGGAGGCATAAGAAATAGCAATAAAAATGTTTTAAAATCTTTGGACAAAAATAATCTGTACAGGAAAAAGTTTTTAATGAAACTGTTTACTTTTAAAAGTGAGTAACAGTATGGAATGCTCCAGAAAGATTACATTTATACAAAGATCCAATGAAAGAACAGAACCAGCACAATTGAGTTCACTGCTCACAAACCAGTTCTAATTTTAATTAAATGACTAGGTTTTCAAAAATGATAAGTAATGGCAACACACAAATAAAATGTCATTGTACATTTAAAGTATAATTAAATGAATTTAACATTAAAGAATTAAAAATATATTTAAACACTTAACTTTTTTACCCATGAGTAGATTGAATTGTATTTTTGAACTAATGAGCTATTCATAAACTTTGAATTCGAAACAAAAATTACATAACATTCATAAACATCTGAAATATTCCATGGTATTTTTAACAATTCAAAATGACAACACATTTACCAAAGAGAATGCAATGTAGTTAGACAGTAGAGAAAACAAAGCTGTTAAGTGGTTAACATTAAAAGTATTTAACATTGTTAAACATTTAAAGTATAATAAAATGTATTAAAAATAAATATACAACATTCACATACAACTTACAATAAGATAAAAGCTGAAACAGAAATAATTGTGCGCATATCAGTTAAAAATACGAATATTCAATAATAAATTTTCAAAAATGTCAATCATAGTTTGCAAATTAAAATCCAAGCTTTCCTCTTTAGACTGCATGCACAGTCAACAAATTTTTAAAAAAATTCTAGAACACAAAATTAAAGTGGAAAAAATTCCCAACAGCAATAAAATGACTATTCACTAATACTGAATGTTTTGGATCGCAATTTCATTGCATCAATACAAATGCTTTCTGATGCATAAAATCAAATTATTACAAAGTAATAAGTAACCAGACAATTTCTGACACACAACAAAACATTCATTATTTTAATTAAAGTAATGACAACTTGAAACAAAGTGTCACATTTTTACATTTGCTAACTAATTACCGAATTAATTTGTTAAATATTTGTATATATTTAAAAATACAATCTGTTCAATGGAAAAAAAAAAACTTGCAAAACAACTCGAGAATTGATGAAGTCCATATAATGATGTTTAAAAATGTTGAAGAAATGGCCAGTGTGTGTGGGGGGGGGGTCCAGGCTTTCGGGGAAACTGTGCCCCCTCTCCTGTTAGGGCAAATTGTTGTACCCCGTTCACACACTAGTCTATTCAACTAGTAGATTAATAAAGGTCTGGTGAAAATGTGAGAGGGTAATCATTATGTCTCTCCCCTTTTACAGCAGATTGGAGACCCTTCCCCCCCATCAGGGGGGGCAGACACTCCTGCAAATGGCTAGAGGGTAAAGCCACTTGCAGGAGTGGCTGCATCCATCAAGGAATTACAGCTTGATGGATACAGTTATGGATTTGATACTGACTGGTGGTTCATAAGCATCATTCCATGAAGGAGCATGACCTAGAGTAGGAGGATGGGAAGTGGCTGTATAGTTGGTTCCCGATTCCTATGGTATTACATAAATGATGTGGCTAGTTATTGGATCTACTACAGATAACACGGTGTACTTCCTTGCAAGGGCTCTATGATGAGACACTTGTAATGGGGTCTATTTTGCATGGTACTTGTCACCCCTGTCATTATCTGTCCCTAGTGACAGATCAGTTTCTTTTCTTATTTGTCATTTAGTAAACCTGAAGACAGGGTACATTCCCCTTTATAATTTTAAACAACTACTAGATAAAACTTAAACCAACTGATGCATTTTAATTCATCCAAATAAATAGGATTAGTATAATCAAAAAGAAAATAGTTTAGATAATAGCACAGATGGATTTTAAAAATCTCATCCATAGAGAATTTCTAAGGAATGTTCATGGTTTAAACTCACAGGTGAACTGCTGCCCATTTCAAACACTTTTTGATACACGAGCATCACAATTTTGATTTTTGAAGTCATGATTTTATTAGAATATCCGAAATTGAGGATTATACATTTTAGCCTTGATTTCGCGAATGTCATCATATGATGCTAGCAGGCATCAAATATGCCATGGGTCATATTTGTATTCCAAAATTAGTGTGGCATATGGGATGGATGTGTTGATGCCAGTTCAGGTCACCTTCATTTTCTGTCTAAGACTCAAATTTATGAGATACATTCCTCAATAGATTAACAGAAATTTCAAATTCAGGACAATTTCTTTTGCTTTCATTAAAAAGGAATGGATTCCTAATATAGAAATTTAACAGGAATATAAAAGTATGCATTAAATTATTTAATTCATTAGTTTGTAAATAATAAAGCGAAACAATAAAGTAAGATAGAAATTTAACAAAATCGCATTACATTCCACAGCAGAAAACATACATTCCATTTTATGTACAAATGCCATTTTTACACAAAATCATAAAAAAGTTTGATTTCGCTCACATTATGTCTGCTTGATTTTACTTGCATTGCATCTGTATGGCGTCCATTAACTTTCCAAAATATGAGTGATTTTGAGTAGTGTTGTAGAGCAGGTGTTTGCACCAGAGGGTATAACTGATGAAAATAAATACCACATTTGTCTTTAAACGAAAGTGAAATAATACATATTAAAATAAGATGCATATACAGTCAAATGTCGAAAATCCGGAAAGATACAAAATCCGAACCTTTTTCATTCTGTAACCCCCCCCCCCCAAAAAAAAAAATCTTAACCTTTATCTACCAAATCGGCACCCAGAGTCAGCAGAAACCGGTCGTAACCATCTGGGGAGGGAAAGATTTTACCACATATACAATGATGTGTGACGAAGCTATTGTGGTGGTGGGGGATCTATCGTAATCCTAATGTTAGGATCTCAAAAGAAAAAGCTGAAATTTTTGAACTACTTGAGTACGTCAAGTCAAGAGAACAAGAAATTGCCGAAGATGACGCCTTCGAAGTACAGCATTGCAACCATAAATCCCCGACAGTGTGTCAGCTAACCGATGGCGAAATATGCAGTATAGTGTTGATGAACTCCAAAACTTCGGTATCCGATAGCAAGGAGAGCGAAGAAGAAACACAAGCAGAAGATAAAATGCCAATTGACAGCTTAGTGGAAGTGTTGAACACCGCAATAAAAAGACTTAAGCAAACAGACTTTATTTCGGAGTCGGACAAAATGGTGATAAAATAAAAATAAACTAATGAAGTAACTCACTTTAAATGAAATGTTTTGTAAAAATTTTAAAATTAATAAGAAATAATTAATGTAATAATTATGTTTAAAAATCAAAGAAAATAAGTAATAAGTTTTAAAAAAGTTAAATTGAATTATGTGTTTTATGATGTTAAATTCACTTCTTAACATTGAAATGATCTAGGATTTGGAATTATCCCAAAACCGGAATTGCCGAAGTCCTGATGATTCTGGATTTGCGACGTTTGACTGTATGTTAAAATCATGTGCTAAGGAAAAAAAAAAAAAAAAAAAAATTTTTTATAAATGAAAAAAATTAAAAAAAAAAAAAAAAAAAAAAAATCCTAAACAACAGAGGAAATTTCTATTTTCTTCCCATATCTGAATCAAAATTTCAAATATACACATTGACATTTTTAAATGGCTTGAAGCAAAATGATACCAATGTGATAAAACACCACATAATAATAATAATAATTAATAAAAATTTCAGCAGTTATTCATTCAGTTAATTTTATCGGATTCTAGAAAATCCATTTTTAATATTATTCTGTAAGAAAGTAATCCTAGAGTAATTTATTACTCTACTTCCTATTTCATAAATAATGCAAATACTTAATAATAATACAATTTTTTATGAATGAAAATGTTATGTAAATATGTCAATTTGAAAGAAGGTTACAGTAATGAAAAAGATTAAAAATGGTAAACCTCAAGCTTCAGATTTTTTTCCCCCCTCTGTTTAAAATAATCAATTTAAATTCACTTTTGGCAAGCAATTTTTTGATTTCAGTTTTAAAACTTTCAAATTAAAGCAATAAAATATAAAATCATAGTCTATAAGTATAGCATCCTAGTGTATTGAAGTATCATGGCCACACAAGCTGTTATAAAAGAACTTCAAAACCTAACAGAGCACAAGTTATGAGTGAAAATAAGTCTGATCACCAACAAACCAAAAAATAATAAATATATAAATAATGCTAATAAAATCAAAATTAAAACAAAATGCAACCAATCATTCTAACAGACAACAGTAATAGAATATATCCAACAACACTAAACTTGAATTTGATTCTTTTGCAAGTGCTTTTTCTTCCATTGAACAGAATATTTAATGATTAAATCTACTTTTTAAAGTAGCTTAACAATGATTTAAATGATACAGTATTTTATATATTTACAATTTGCAGGAGCAGAATCTCTCAACTTTAAAATTCAGAACTACTTATGAATATTAGAAATATTTAAAAAATTTGTTGTAAAGATAAATATATAAATATAAGACATTTCAACATTTATAAAGGTTATATTCCCAAGAAATGGATTTAAAAACATTTGGTGGAAAAATTTCACTTTTTCTCACAGGTTTGATTTAAGACTAATGATTCTGGAGCCATAAACTTCCTTTTTCTTTCCATAACAACTAATAAATTCTCTTTTATAATATCTATGTTATTAAGGACATTGAATTCCATAAGTTGAGATAAACGGTCAAATTTTTTGGATGGGTACTTGAAATTATATATAGAATAGGCCTTTTTACAATCGCTAAATATGCCAAAATTTGCAAATTCCAATTCCTCTTCAGTTTCTCTTGGAACACCTGGATAAAAACAGCAAACATGGATTACACAGCTGCTTATATACTTATCCAATTATTTAAAAAGTTAACTATAATTATTAAAATTTCAATATGAGAAAATTAAGTTAGCACTGCATTTATTTTATGAATAGTGTATTTAATGTTGAGAGAGTAAAATATTGTGACAAACATTTTCAAGAAATATTTTTAAAAAATACTCTATTGATAAATTACACACACACATAAAAAAATACTTTCAAGTCAAAATAATGATCAATTTGCCAGTTTTTTTTTCTAGATACATTTCGTAATAGTTATACACATGTTGGCAGCTCACCCACTGGTACAGAACGGCACCCCATGCCCCTGATGCCATTACGGCAACCGAACCAGTTGGATGGACATGGGACTAGGGACAACACCCACTGGTACAGTAGAATCCCTGCAATTCTTTCAGAAAATTCATTTTTTCATAACATTTGCCACTTTCCGTTACTGATATTTCAATGATCTTTTACAATTTAAGATAAAAATCATTGGTTAATTACATCTTATAATAGCAATTTGGTTGTGAAAATCTATTGCGGTTCTGCAAAACCTCAATTCAAATAGAAAGATTGCTTCCAGCTGTTCCCAACTGCCGTTCAAAATTATTTGAATCTGAGATCAAAATCCTTTAACACTTTGACTGCCATGCTTTTTTTGAAGGAAATCCAACAATCACAACTGATCTTATGGTTGCCATTCAATGTATTAATATACATGGCAAAATGATCTACGAACAGAAAAAAACAAACAAAAAAAGCCCCCTGGCATTTCTACATTCCTGTCCTGTTTGTAGAGGATAGCAGTCCATCCCTATTCCAAGAGAAAATCAGAAATTGACACACTTCCCTACCACACTCACCTACACCATCTTCGTTGACTTATTCCTTAATAATTTAACTTTAATAATCGCACTAAGTAAGCAATTCTCACTCATCACTTAAGATGTAAGTTTTTTCTTCTCTCATTATAAATCAATTATTCAAATATAATTTTTTCAGAAAAGAAAATATACATATATATATATATATATATATTGGAGCTCATTTTTAGACAATACTCCAGCATTAACTGGGAATGGAGAACACATTAAATCCAAATCATTTAGATACTGTTAAATTGTAGAAAATTTAGCACCTGGCATTGAATGTAAGAATTTTTATTTAACCCCTTAACATACAATGACGTCTCTGACATGCACATCGAATGACAGAATATTTGCCATCTAAAACCGTATTTTGGTCAACGTTAACAAATAATTTTAAATACAAAAATCATCTGGATACACTTAAATGTCTCAAGTATCCTTTACTATCTTAAATAGATTGAAATAATAATAAATATCCCAAATGAGTGATGGCATCTTATTAGGAGGTTGAATAAAATCGTATGCCAAGGGGTTAATGGACGTTAAAATGCATTTTAAAAAATCTTTTGCAGCACTGATAATTTCTAAGATGGTGTGTATCTAGAATGTGTACACATGAAAATGAAAAATAATTAATGTTGAGTCAAGTAAAAGAAAATTATTATTACAAAAAGAAGGGGAGAAAAAAAGAGAAAATCCCAGATGCATTATGCTGTTCATAACAATGCAGTCTCGAAGAACACTTTGCATTCTGACAGCAGATTATACAAGACCCCATAAAAAATTATTGAAATGCTCAAAGTCATTCATGCAAGCCTCTCCTTGGGATAAAAGACAGGACAAAAAATTTGAATTTTTGAGAAAAAGGGAAAGCAATTTAAATAATTTAAAAGATGGTTGCAAAAGCAGAACTGTGCATGAAGATTCTTTCTCAAACAATCATTACGTCATTAATTTTGCCATTTTAAATAATTATCATTGTACTGTAAATATTTTAAAGGAATTTCTAATTTTTGAAGACTGCATTAAAGCACCCGTTTTTGTAGTATTTTATGGAAATTACTTAAGCAACTGTTAGTATCTCTTAGAAAAAATTCAATATATTTTTAAAAATATGTGCATTATTTATCTCATATCTTATAATAAGAAAATATTCTTTTGGTCATCAAGGATTGTAAAAAAACTAAAAAGGATGCCCACCCTAAGAAAGTCATTATAATTGCTGAATGTCAAAGGGTAGAGTTTAGCATGATATTACGATATCTACATAAACAGAAAATAAGCTTTTAAAAATGAATCAAAGAAGTTGCAATTTTTAATAAATTTTTGTTTATATACAAAAGGAAAATGCATATTACAAATCTGTTAAAACTGTTACAATCAAAGAACTTATTACCTGGTTGCTTAAACTTTTTGAAATCAAGGTTCAAAAGTGGAAAGTAGATAATGATTGGACACAATTCATTGGTAGGATGCTTGAAAACATAGCATTCTTTAGGTGGATGCTTTATGTACTCAGATACAAGATCATGTATGGGTGGAAATGGGCAATTATTTATCTGAGCCCATTTTTCTGAAAGGAGTAATTCCTATAAAGACAAAATAACTTTTAGTCATAACTGAATACTACAAAAGTAGCATAATTCATTTAATGAATACGTAAATTAATTAAGTGCATTGAATAGATACATAGGTTAAAGGATAGTATTGCAAAGCTATAAGGATTTTGAGATTTTTTAGCACCTTGTAATATTTTTGAAAAAGTGGCGATACACTTTTTCTAGTTAAGCCTAATTGCATTAAAGCTGGTATTACACCGATGTGGCCTTCGGTAACTAAAAGCCACAAGAGCTGGCACATATTTGTGACAGTTGGGAGAAAATGTGCCAAGCAGCTGGCACACCCACGTGACAGTCGTCCTCAAAGAGTTAATAGTAAAATGGCATGCTGACAGTTTAAAAGAACCAGTAACAGAAAATATTAATGGCTTATGTAAAAAAGTTATTTTGAAAGAACAACATGGGATTTACATTTATGTAAATCTCTGCAAATGTGCCAATCTTTGAAGATATGTTTAATAATGTAAACAAAAGAAGTTCCTGGTACAGCCGTCAACGAAATGAATGGGACAACTCTGCAATTCTGGTATATATTATCGCATCTTCACAAAACTAGTGTCGATGTTAATGGCTCAAAAGGACAGGTTTATTCAGATAAAAAGAAATGATTAACTGAGTTAATTAACAGCTGTGTCGTAATTTTCCCATTACGCCTATCAATTTTTTTCACTGAATCGACTTCCCGTCATGAAATTAGCCTCCCCATAAATTTTTATACAGTTGCAATGGTAATTTCGAGAGTTATAGGATTTTAAAAAATGGCGTTTTCCATGTTAAATGCATTTTAGGAACTTATGACGATATCTCAGAAAGTATTATATATGTCTCAAAACTTTTTTCATTCACTAAAAGAACACTAATTTGCAATCCCTCAAAAAATGGGCGTTGCATGTCAACAGTGGGAATTTGCAGTTTTTTGTAAATATTTCGGAAACTATTATGTATATTGTAACGAAATTGTCTTGTGGGTGTACATGAATGCAATCCAATAAGCAGGATTTAACAAAATCTTTATTTTACAAATATTCCAAGCAAAGAAACGTAGCACAAATATTAACACAGCACTAGTAAAAACTCATAACGGAGACAACCAATAAATCTCAACACAGCGCTCAAAGGTTTCTTGTTAGCTCACCAGCTTGCTTGCTGATCAAATTCCAACTGACTCTTCTACTACAACATAATTTGCGGAGTACCCGCCCCCGAAGGGGGCTACCTCCTGTCATGACAGATTAGTGGCGCCTGATGGTCAATATGTTGCTGTGATGAAACTGACTCTTCTTGGCTTGAGACTTCGCCTTTATACTTTTCAACAAGAAGTGACTTCATTACGTAGGAAGTGACGTATAATCTCTAGAAAGTTCATGAAACCAGTAGAAATAGGTTGAAAGTTCGAGGTCCTTCTAGAAAATTCCCTTTGTCGTCAAGTTGCCAAGTCTGTCGCTAAAATTAGCATCTCAGGGGAACGACTTTATAGCTTTGTAACAATATGCGCTTGATTTTTTGGACACTGGCAATATAGTCTCAGCTTTGCTCTCATGTAAAAATTTCACTATGTTATAATTCACTTTTATTTCTCAGTCATATTGAAAACTTTTTAAAAATATTTAATTTTTTTTATTGATGAATTTTTTCACGACTTAATGTAAAAAATTAGCGTTCTTTTAGTGAGTGAAAAAAGTTTTGAGAAATATATAATACGTTCCGAGATATCATCAGAAGTTCTTAAAATTCTTTTAACATGGGAAACGGCATTTTTCAAAACCCTATAACTCTCAAAATTATCATCACAACTGTATAAAAATTTATGGGGAGGCTTGACAGGGAGTCAATTCAGTGAAAAAAATTGATAGGCGTAATGGGAAAATTCTGACACAGCTGTTAATTAACTCAGTTAATCATTTTTTAAAAATCTGAATAAACCTGTCTTCTTGAGCCATTAACATTGACACTAGTTTTTTGAAGATGCAAAAATATATATACCAGAATTACAGAAGTATCCCATTCATTTCGTTGACGACTGTACATCAAAATTTGTTTTAACTGTTCTTTTTGGGGAAAGTGACATTGCAAAATTTTCTCTCTCATATTTCTTTGGCAATGCTTGCAGAATGAATAATCTTGGTCATTAATAATACCAAAAAAAAAAGTGAATTCTCATAATTATGTGGTGGCACACAAGTCAAGATTTTATTTCCCTTTGTTATTCTTATTTCACAAGCCAATTTTAATATTTCCATGTTTTAATTTTTGTATGCAAACTGTTTGGAAATAATTTCACATGTTGTAAAGATTTTAAAGTTTTGTTTTACAGAAATAGATATTTTAAAAACTACCACCACTACTGCTGATTTATTGTTATACCTTTTTTTTATCTGGTGTTTCAAGTACAGCATTGTGTTGCTTTATTAAATGTTTTTTTTTTTTTTTTACTATTATGCAAGAAGAAATACCATTGAAATACTTCAAGCAACAATAGTTAAAAGTGATTTTTTTTTATTTACCTTTTTCCAGCATCATAAATAAAACCAGCGGGAGTGGTCTCCCCTAAACTTTCTCGTATACTTTCTAAGTGGAGATTCCTCAAAATCTCGAGTTCGAATTTTTTTTGATGATTACAATACTTTCTCTCTGTATACTTCGTATACAAGAAAGTGAAACAAACAAACAAACCTGAAATCAAATATCTGTTGCCATGTTTCAAAAAATATTACTTTGAAGCAGGTGCGATAAAATAGGCTATGCAATGAATACTAACGCGAAAATTCTGCTATGGAATTGAATTCCCAAGAAAACAATTTACACTACCACAACCGTAACAATTACAAAAGCGCGTAAATTTTGGCACCATATTTCATCCCCGTAGCGCTAATAGTTTTCGAGTTATCGTGTTCACCGACAGACAGACATGATTTCAAAATTGTGTTTTTCGGACTCAGGGAGGTCTAAAACGTGGAGATTTGTCAAAATCTCGAGTTCGAATTTTTTGACGATTACAATACTTTCTCTTTGTATACTTCATATACGAGAAAGTAAAAAAGGTTGCTGGAGAAATACATAGCCAATGATAGAGATGCAAAAGGTTAATATTACATTGCAGACAATAAACTTATGATTACAATAACCGATATCTTTGTTTCAAAGAATAAAAAAAAAAAACTTTTAAGACTACTTATATCAAATGCTTAGATACACAAACAATAAAGAATGCTTTTACAAAGATACATTGCTATAAATTATCAAACCTTGAATGGAGCTGTATGATCCGCTTCACGACTGCTGAAATCGAATGTTATAAACAAATCTACAGATCTTTGGGGTCTTAACAGTAAAGGAAATGGCAAATTGAAGGTCAAACCACCATCTACTAAGTACAATGTCTTTGAATCAGTTGGTGCTGGTTCAGTAAGTCCTTTGAATAACATATCTACAACAAGAACAAATA
The DNA here is from genome assembly GCA_013235015.1 of Araneus ventricosus. Lineage (NCBI taxonomy): Eukaryota > Metazoa > Arthropoda > Arachnida > Araneae > Araneidae > Araneus > Araneus ventricosus. The sequence goes on from BGPR01027060.1 coordinate 14,288, forward strand.
AATCATCTTATGATATCTGCTAGCTTTCAAATAATTATATTTAGTACATTTAATATTAGACACTCACAATTACATAACACAATCATAGAACAGTTAAAAATTGATAACATTAGGTAGTAAGAATGTAAATCTCAGAGGGTTTGTTGGAATTCAGGTTACGTCATTGGAAGTTCAACTCTAACCAACTGGTATCACTTCACACTACATGGAGGGGGGGGGGGTCTCTTAGCAGGTGGTGTACCTGATAAGAGAAAGCCCTCTCCCCCACAAGCATTCATCATAATAATGATTACTGTAATCTTAGTATTGTTCAGAGGCATGAAAATGCAAAAGTGAAAATTTACACTTAAACTTTGCAAGAATAATTTTAGTAAAACAGCCTAACAGCCTCAATAACAGAATGACCCTCTCTATCATCAAAAGTCACAAATGATAATTTAATAATTCTGACACAGCATTTCAGAGATGATATTTTATAAATATATTTCTCTTGAATTGCAACCAGTGGCGAATCCAGGATTTGGGTTTGGGAGGGGCTGAGGTCATAAAAATTTTGTATCGTCGTGACGAATGTCAAACCTCAAGGCTTATGGAAACCAAAACACTTCAACTTTACAGACTTTACTCACCTGACAATAAGAATCATAAAGAACAATACAATACTTTCGATAATTTAATAAAAAATACAGTGAAATAAGTAGCTAAAAAATGCTTTCGGCCCTGTCAATGCTACAAGTACATGTGGAATGACTAGAAAAGTAGGGAAATTTTTGAGCCTGTGAAGCCAGAAAGAAATGTTGACAAGTTTTTATTATTTTTTAAAAGAAAGGAAAATTAAGAACAACATCTCTGGGAGGAGCTGCCGCCCCCATGGCCCCCCCCCCCCACCGGATTCGCCACTGATTGCAACTATTATTATTTTGATCACAAACACACTACAGTTGAATGACATTTTTCATATTCAAATCATGTTTTTGCCATTACTCAAAATCAGCATTATCACTGAATAGCTTTATATAAAAATTGGTGCAAAGATACAATGACAATAAATTCAAATTTGATACACAACTTTAATCTGTATAATCATGCAATAACAAACATCTCATTCAGAATTTTAGTATTAAATACTAAATATTGAAAGCACATTACATCTTGACTGTCAATCCACAAGTTCACTTAAATGCTGCATTAATAATTTTACTTATTCCACATGTTTAATTCTAACATAATATTGCTTTGGCTTTCTTTCTGTATTATTTTAAATAAGGATCATTCCATATTTTTTGCATTTACATAAGAAATTGGTTGTAATGATTAAATATAAAGATGCAATATATAAACTGTGTGATAAAATAATACATGTTAATATAATATATGCTAATTATTACATGTTATCTACTAACATATATCTTTTCTCAAAATTGTTTTATTAAAATCATATAAGTCAATGAGAAGTATCATATAGCTTTTCAAATAATTCAAGTTTTTAAAATATTAATAATCAATTTCGAATCTACAAAATGTTCATACATGCGAGAATAACAATATGAAACACTAATTTTCTATTCAGGGCTTCTTAATAGGGATGGTGGTTATTGCGCCCCCCCCCCCCCCGGGTTTTCGGTCAAACAGGTTTTTTTCACCTCCGGTTTAACCTGGCAATTAAAACTACTCAAAATAATCGGTTTTTGAAAAAACCAGTTTTCGGTTTTTTTTTTAAAGTAACTTTTATGGACAGAATTTATTATTAATAATAATATGCAATAAGTAAGTATTATACAATAATTAATTAATGCAATGAATAATTAATAAATGAATAAGTAATTATTGCAATACGCAAGTATTATAGACAAATTTTTTTATTAACATTGTTTTCACAAGAAATTAAGTCATTGGCCAATATTTATCATCTAATCTGCTCATAAATACTCTTTCAGCAATGTGTTGATTTGGGAGTCAACACCTCTGATCGGAAACAACATCATTCAACATAGATACTAATCTTTCGGATGCCATAGTACTTCCGACTAAAGATAAATATTTTTTGGCTAAAAAACAGATGCCGTTTGCAGACAAATTTTTTTTATTAGTATTGTTTTTGCAGGAAATCAATCCATTGGTCAATATTTATCTGTTCATAAAGATTCTTTCAGTAATCCGCCAACCAACAGATGCCTTGAGGAAGCGGTTGTTAGTGATTGGCCTAAAATGATGAAATTCAAAGCTTTATAACTTGGTAAATTTCAGTCTAGTCGAACCTAAAAACAAGCCTATCTTCTGATCTGGTTTTTGGATTTAAAAAAATAACCGGGGCAAAAAAAATAACCGAAAAAACCGGTTAACCGAAACAAAAAAACCCGGTTTTCGGTTTAAACTGGTAGGTTTTCCCCACTTCTTAACCACTTAACAGTGTAGTATTCTGTACCGTCTAATCAGATTATCATCTTCTGCTTCGGGAATGTGTTGTCAGATTGAATCAACTAAGAACACATAGAACATTTGAGATGTTAATGGATTACCGGCCATTTTTGTATCAAATGATAAAATCTATGAATGATCTTATTTTTAGATTATAAGTGTAAAAATGCCATAATTCGATGTATGAACTCAGCTCAGGATACAATGGTAAGGGGTTAAACTGTAGATTCCAGCAGCAAGTGGGATCATATACATGAATTTAGGGATTGTGAAAACCTCAACTGCTGACAATTCTATCAAATTGTTCAAAATTATCAACCATAAATAATTAAGAAAGTCATGCAGATCTATATTGTTTCATTGAAATTTTACAAATAAACATATTTAACTGTTCTATGTTATTGTGCTATTATTATTTACTGTTTTATGTTATTATTACACGTCTATTAACTATAATAAACATATTTATTTCTGTTCTAAATGGCTGAAGTAAGAAAATGACTGGTTGAAAGGAAAGGACAGAAAAATAAATAAATAAACTCACCGTCACTTGGAGATGTTGGAGAAAAAGGAGAGAAAGAAAAACAAGGAATAAGTGATAAACCTCTCAGAGGGTTTAAAATGCACCCAGCTCTTCCTTTGCGAGTGTCCAAAATAGAATTCGTGCAAATATTGTTGACAAAATCTTTCCAAACACTTTGCTTCTTTTTACTTTCATCAACTTCATTTGCACAACTACAAAATTAAGAAACAAATAAAGGAAATACAACAAATTTCATTTCAAAAGCTTTGGCAATGGCAAAGTTACTTATACAGTGTGTCCGTAAAGTCACGGTGCAGTTATGAACGCTTGTTGTAGCGAACAGAAACGAAGCAAAAGTTTGAAACTTGAGCTACCTTAGACAGTATCCCAAAGAGTGTCTGTAGTGTAATGGTGTGCGAGTGCAGGTGATGACGTAGCAACACCGTGAACCCATTCCATGTCTGTGGACATGTTCATCGCCATAACGTCAAGTACGGGCAGCTGAAAATCCTCGTGCCTACTTTGAGTACGAACGTAACACCCCTAAGGTGAATGTGTGGTGTGCCCTGATGCATGATAAAATTATAGGACCATTTTTCTTTGCCGGCTGACTTTGACGTCAAAAATCTACCTCGACATGTTACAATTGTATGCAGTTCTACAATTTCCAGAAGGTGTCATCTTTCAACAGGATGGTGCTCCTCCACACTACAGCAATAATGTTCGTGAGTTTCTGGATAGAACATTCCCCCAGCGGTGGATAGGCAGGGGTGCTGTCATGGCATGACCACCATGATCCCCAGACCTAACGCCATTAGACTTTTACTTGTGGGGTTATGTGAAGCAACATGTGTACAGTGAACGTATCAATGACATTAATCATTTAAAACAGAAAATCACAGACTGTTATTCACTCTGTTACACCAGACGTCCTTACCCGTGTGTGGGAAGAACTGGACTAAGGTTTAGATGTGTGTAGGGCAACAAATGGAGCCCACATTGAACTGCGCTGAACAGGTATGCAAACCTGGAGAGTTTTCCTATTATTTGGTGAAGATGTCGCCTGTCTATCTTGTTTCGTTGCTTTCCCAGGGTTCTTACTGATTTTTAAATTAAAAATCAAGGAGTATTTAAGGAGTTTTCAAGGAGTATTTTCAAAATTTTCAAGGAGTCAATATTTATGCATGAAAAAGGGTTCTCTTTTTAAAGTACACAAAAATTATATTAGAGTATTTAAAACATTGCTAATAACTGAAATAAATGCGGTTATATTTATTTCTTTTATAAGTTTTTACTAAGCTGATTTATCTAAGAATTCCATGTTAAATCTATTTACATGAAAATAGAGTGGTGACGTTGACACACAATTTTTCATAAAATTATACAACTACCCCAAAAGTTCATTACATACCATGATTTACCATGTTTCAAATAAAAAACTACTTCCATTAATTTTTTTTTAGAAATTAAATTCTTAAATAATTTCCATGCCTCACTATGCACCTTATGTAGTGCACAGTGATCCAGTATTTAAAATATAGAGGTGCAAAGAGAGACATGGATTTAGATATTAGAAACTGTTTTTTGGCATTTTTATTGCTTATAAAACAGTATATGAAGAAAATAAAATTAACAAAATTTCTTGATTATTAAAACTAATTTAGCTAAAATTGATTAATACTATCTATTTTCCTTCAACTCCACCATCACAATATATGTCCTTTACAACAAACCATACATTACAATTTAAAGAAATACAGTTAATTTTTCGAAATAATCCAGGAGAAATAACATTCTCAATTTGCACCATTCTATTGTTTTGGTTATTACTGATTGGCATTTAAAACCAGTTATTAAAATTTGAATACTGCTAGGAGATGAACATCAAATCGTGGAAAGAGCAACGCAAAGTACATGGTAATTGATACAGTGGCGATTTAGAATCCTTTTTATAGGTGAAACATAGTACAAATTTAATAAAAGAAATGTTAAAAATTGAAAATCAAGGAGTTTATAAGGAGTAAAACCCAAATTCAAGGAGTTTCCATAGTGCTTGAAAATGAAAATCGTTTTCAAGAAGAGTACGAACCCTGTTTCCTGTGACCAGTCAAAAGTGCACCATGACTTTACAGACACACTGTATTTCCAGAAAGAGAAAATTAAAAAAATAATAATTTGGTTTAGAAAACAAAAGAAACTTGTTATGGAGAATTTTGAAAAGATCATTACATCAGAATAACAATAAGAAATGTAAACTATTCAATCCAATAATTAATGTGATGTAATATTATTACAGTAAAAGCTTAACTATCCGGCATGCTCGGGAAACACTGATTTCTGGAT
>BGPR01027061.1:0-21041 GCA_013235015.1 Araneus ventricosus
ATTATAATATAATATTATTTTATATTATAATATAATATTATTTTATAACATAATATAATATTATTCCTGTATTTTCTGTGGAAAACAATGATTTCATACTTAAATCGTTTTTGTAACTATACATCTTACACTTTCTTAAAGATGCTGCAATTCTTCAAAATTTTATTTCATTTTTTCGTAGATTCAATAATTTCGCTCCGATAAGACAAAACGGAAGTTACAAAACATAATAAAAATAAATAAGCACAAAATCATCAACTTAAGTTTAAACAAAATCTTATCAAATTTTGAAGAAAAATAAATTACATATATCGCCAACATTAATGAGCCCAATGAAAGAGATTATCCAAAATAAATAAACAACTTGTTTATACATAAAGAAAACAAACAGATAATTTCAAAGGTATCGCCTATCGTTGGCTCCGCATGTATAAGTTGTGCCCAAATTAAAGAGGAGACCTTAGCTGTATCGGCGTTGTAAAAATCCCAGTGAGTTAATGTGCTAGCCGATAGATGACGTGGTGGTATTCCCAGTTGCACCTGCGTAATTAAAGGCTTCGCATCAATATCCTCATTTCTGGAGAGCTGTTTCCGCACTTCGTTGCATGATGGATTCCTCCAGATCAGCACAAAGAGCAGTTATCCAATTTCTCCGCGCAGAAGGAGAGCATTCTTCACAAATTTATCGCAGGATGAAAGAGGTGTACGGAGAGCAGTGTCTCGCACGGTGCACCATATTCCGGTGGTGTCAGCGTTATGAGAGGGGACGAGTAAGCATCAAGGACTTGCCACGCCACGGACAGGCGCACGTTGTGACCAACAGTGCCACGATTTCGGCTGCGGATGAGCTCATACGGCAGAATCTTCGGATCACCATACGTGAAATTGCCGTTGAACTGTCGATAAGCAAAGGAACTGTGCATCTCATTATCCACAAAATGCTTAGTTATGGCAAAGTTTGTGCACAGTGGGTGCCCAAACTTCTTTTAGAGAATCAGAAGACGGCGAGAATGGCTGTTTGCCTGACCCGGCAGTTTCTACATTGAAGCCATCCACTCCCTTCCTACGCGCTGCGATCAGTGTATCAATCAATGTCAATGGCGATTATTTATAGTTTCACTGTTCCACATGAACTGTAATTAGAATATTGTTATTAAAATTTCTTTACATATAACTGTAGTCTCTCATTTGGGCACACCTTAAAATTACAGTTATACCTCACGCCTCTCAATTATTGTGCCAAAAGTTTCCACCAGTCAACTTTTAAACTCAATTTCAAGCACAACTGAAACTTGTGTATTTGAACTTATGTCCTACGATTTCAAGTTTGAGCCTTAGATAAAATTCGGCATAGCTTAATATAACGCTATGAAAACAAATCTCTCGAGCCTTTTTATTGAGGCCATATTCGAAGGGAAATTAATAATCTTCAAAATATTTGCTATTAAATAAATGGAAGCCATCTTTCATTTTGGTATAGAATGTTGGTTGAATTTTATTCAAGATATTATTCTCACTCGAGCTCAATGTTTCAATTGTCAAGAAAAATAATTGGAATTAATTAAAGAAGTCTGTAATTTAGAACAAGCAGTCATAAATGAAATCTAATACAAAATAAAATTTTGGACACATTCAAAAGGTTCCCCGATGCTTGTAATAAAAGAAATAAATTAATAAATTTAGTGCATGCTTGGACATTTTAATAAATTAGGTTCGAATTCCTTTTAAGCTGAAATATTTATGAAAGACGAAGCACAATTTTAATCCAAGAAAGCAAAAGTTTCCAGAAACATCATCTCGTGATAAAAGAAATTTATTAATACTTAACAAGTCCATGCTCCAACTCTTCTTTTAAAATTAAATAGTGAACAATGTTTCGGTGGATATTTTTTTTGTAAATCTATTCAGTTTAGAAATATCGAATAGATTTTGAGTCTCCTTTTATTTAAAATTTCTTCGTTTTATTAGAAGTTTGTAATTAATTTATACGTTATCGCGTGCATAAATATACTTTTAATTTCATGACAGAAGCACAATATAAAATTCCTGAAGAAAACCGCAGATCCAAGGATATGGTTTATGCTTTTAATTGTTACTGTAGTCTAAAATATTCTGAGTGAAAAATGACAAAAAATAAGCATTTTTAAGAAATATCGATATTTTTTGGTTAATGGAAACAAATTAATCATTGGCAATCTAAAACATTATCGTTATTCCGTTTTGACGCCAACATTCATCATTCAGCTGACAGATCGCCAAATCTTAGCCATGATTGAGTCGCTCACAAGCCAATATGGTTATGTCCAGGAAAAAAATGAGAAAATTAATGTTTTTAATACATTAATTTTTAAAATTATTGGTTTATTGATTTGATCAGAAAAGAAAATAAAGTCTTCTAACAGAGCAATTAAGAAATCATTTAACAACTAAAAAGAATATTATTAATTCCACTAAAATTTACAAAAATCAGAAAAAAATTAAAAAACGAAATCCTTTCTGAGCGATTTAAATTCCGCTGGCAATCTGACTCCAAAATTTGGCGCAGATCGCCACATTAATAGTTCCAATCCTTATGAATGTAGAAGAGAAAAAAGCGGTTGGTGTGAAATTTTCTTTGCCTTACATCTCCAGACGAAAGGAATCTAACTTTACTTTCAGGCTCACCGATCAGAATTAATTTTTACCTTTAAATTCGACAGCAGAATAGAGGATGAATATGAGTATTTTATAATCGAAGTTATTTTTGGTTATTTTCAGAAAAAAAAGGCAATCTCTGCATGCATTCTATCTATTAATGTTTGGTATAACTTACATTTCAAACTTTTAACAGAAATACGACATACGATCAAATTTGCCCGAAAATTAATAGTCATAACATTCTCTCAATTCATAATTGACCAGATTAAACCTTACAAAACAACTGAATATTTAACAGGGATTAAACAGGTTGTAGTTTTTATAGGAAAATTAAGACAAAAATTTACTGGAAAAAAGACATTTGTAATTAGTTCTGGCGTATGGTAGTTTGAATGTTACAATTGATGACAATGCTTTAAAGTATTCTATTGTAAGAGAAACTTTTAGATTGTCGTCATACATTTTGCTTGGAAAGGATTAAAATTATCGATCCATCCGTTAAAATCTCTTATTAAATTGTTCTCTTGTTATTGTAAACAATGTAAAAATTGTTATCGTTGCCGTTACTGAAATAATGTAGGCATTAAATTGTGATGTTTGGTTGTATTCTTCTTTATTCACTTCTTTATGAACTGAGGTCTTTATTTGGTTGGATTGATAAAAAATACTTTTCTTCAGCTTTTACTGGTTTTGTAAAATTTTATACTGCTAGTGACTTTAACCTAGAAATGATATTTAGCTTTGTTATTCGAATAACAATTAGTAATTGACTAAAGTATGTAATTCAATTTTATTTTGTATAAATCATTCTCTACAAAATTACCATAATTTGATGTCTCGGAATTTTGAATAGTGAACAGATGACACCAATGACACTTGAGAGAACCACCTGTTTGCCAAATTTCCAAATCAAATCAGAGGAAGGATGTTTGATTGCAGCTTTGGTATCTATGGCTACAGCACCACCGGTTATTTAGTTTTTAGGATCAATATGTAATTTAACCATTTGACTACAAATGTTTTTTTTTTAATTGCTTCCAATTTTCCATGCGAATCAAGATAATGGGCTCCAAATAAGCGAAATTTATTGTGTGCAGTTTTTTTCCCCCTCAAAGCGGATTTTAAACTAAAAGAATAATAATTCTTTAACAAAAAACATTACATTTGTATGCATGAAGCATGGTTATTATTATTATTGCGAAAACTTATTTATATATTTACTATATTTCATCAATATTATAGCAAAAAAATGTGTATTGCTTACTAAAAGATCAAAACTATCGAACATACTTGCGGAGAAGAATAGTCTTCAATAAAGTTTTTTGAAGGGAAAATAGGCTGGGCCATCTATGTGACCAAAGATGAAATGTGCACAATTGTTCTTATTCTACAACTGGGACAGATTACAATGAATTTCAAAGCAATTTTTATACCGAAAATAATTGTAACTTTTGAGTGGGATGTATATGTCCCATTAATAGTAAAAGGGTTAAGACTAATGACTTTGGTTTTGAATGTTTCCATACAATTTGAAATAATACAAAAACGTATTCCTTTACTTTTTGAAAAACGGACTTCTTGTTTGGAAAATGGCAATTTAGGCACAGAATTTGTACAAAAGTATTATTTTTTTATTAAAATCCTAGAGGTCAACCATAAAAAATAAAGCGAGAGGCGCTGTAAAACGTACTATAAAAATTAAGCTAAATAAATATCGAAAGAATGATGAAAAATCATTCATTAATAAATTTAATAAAAACATTTTTAAAAACACATTTTTATTAGGCTACTAAAGTTGAAGTCTTTTTAATTTAGTTATTATCTACCTTTTATCTTCAATTTATAATTATTATTATAAATTAAATAGAATCTTGAAATTCCGTTTTTTCTTAAATTTACTACCTGGTATGGAATCAAAATTTAATTAAATTAATAAATTAATCCCTTCGCTTACGATGACGAGTCTGACACGTGCATCGAATTACGAAATTTTTGCTATTTAAAAGCGTATTTAAATCGATGTAACAAATAATTTTAAATACAAAAATCATCTGGACACGCTTAAATGTCGCAAGTATCCTTTACCATCTTAAATAGATTGAAATAATAAGAAATATCCCAAATGAGTGGTGGCATCTTATTAGGAGGTTAAATAAAATCGTTTGCCAAGGAGTTAATTAATAATTAAGCTAAAGTAATTAAAATTGTGCATACTCATCAAAAGCACGCAAGTGTAAAAAAATTCAAAACTCTAGTTCTTCAGGAAGATGCTGAAAAATCTAATTCTATTCTACTATACAACCAAGGAATAAGTCAAATTAATTAAATATTTTTAAAATTTAAATTATGCAAAAAGTTTGAAAAATCTCCAATGTTCTTAGAGTATTTCTGCCAACATCAAACGCTTTTACGATTCTGCTTTGACGGCTATATTTTGAATTTTAAAAATATTTCCTACTTTTTATAGTACATATTCTTTTTTTAGTAGTTCCCTTTTATTTGTACATCTCTTGGGTATTTTAGTAGTAGTGTGCCATATACGTTTCCAAGCACTAGCTGATTGGTTTTTTTCTTGAATATTTTTTCTAGAGCAAATAAAGCCCATTATAAAAATGTTAAAGCCACTCAAAAACTACAGCAAAGTAGTTTTGAAACGGAATCAACATCGTGGGTAAAAATTATTCTTCGAAAGGAATTTTATTGAAGGAATATTCTGCTGCTAAAAATATTTCCAAATATGTTGGTGCATATCTTTTCTTTCTTGCTGAAAGTTGTCACTCGGAGCTTTCCGCACTATGACACGAGTAGTAGATGTTGAATACAGAATGGGTGGATATGCATAACTATGGAAGGTACTCCGAGGAGTTTGTTCCTTCCGTGCTGTTGACATTTTGCCGTATGACCCTCCTGTAACTGTCAACCGCCTGAAAAGGAGCGAATTGCCTTTCTGTCACGAAATACTGTTGCCTTTCTTTTCTTGGTATTTGTCATTTTTCCCCCGTGGACCTGCAGACGGAAAATGACAAAAAGTATATTTCCACGAAATATTCGCTGAAAGATGAAGCATTCGCTATTTTATGTTTGCTCTCTTTATATTTTACTTGTAAACTTTTCATATCACACATTTCTTATATATAATATTCGAAATCTAAATTTGGCATATTTCTTCGAAAATATGTTTTCAGTAATAGTAATAGTGGTTTGGGAACTTTGATTTCATACCACAATAGAGATTAGTTTTTGTGCTTAGTCTGTCTGAATTGTTTTTCTAGTTCCTTTAGACCAGCAGACACGTTGGTTGCTACTGTGAATCGTCTTTGATTCACACATACAGTGACCTCTCACTTGTATGCGCTTTCTTTTATGCGCGTTTTTCACTTATGAACGTTTTTTTTCGCGGTCCCAGCCAGGAATATAGGAAAACAATGAGAACCCTTATTCATTTATGCGCCGCATTAAAAAAGCACCTCTCACTTATGCCCGCCGCAAAAATTTTCTTAGTTCAAACAGGTTTTCTTCAACAGAACAAAAGCCCTTTTTGCTCTGCTTCTAGGAATGCATTCTCTTTCCCTTCCTCTATTGTTCAGATTCCAGGAACGCATTCCTCTAACTTATACACAGGGGTGTACGTGGGGTTCTTGTGCTTGACGTCAGTAAAAGTCGCATTTATACAGCAGCCAATTAGAGAGGTTAGTACGATACGTACCACGTGACATTAATCGCTAACGAAAGAACCATCTTTGGAGTTTTGATTAGATGGTTACGTTTTAAAATGGCGAAAAGAACGAAATCATCGCTTTCGTTTAAAATGGATACTATTTTAAAAATTCGAAGAAAATTCTTGTATCTCAAAAAAAGTTTTAGCTCAGCATTTTAACATCCCAGAATCGACATTGAAAGACATTTTAAAAAATCGGGAGCATTTCCATTTTCTTTGTGTTTTTAAAAAATAATTAACGGAAGTTATACACGTATTTCCATTTTGAAACTAATTTTATTTACATTTTTCAGTAGTATATACATAGTATTAATTAACAATATATGTACACTGTGTTTATGTTTCACTTTTAAGCTCCCTTTTGTGGTTTTTCACTTGTGCGCGTCTCTCACTAATGCGCGTTTTTCTCGCTGTCCCCTTCGTCCGCGCATCAGTGAGAGATCACTGTATTATCTAATTGGATGACGCCTTCTTTACCATAGTTAGGAGATAACAGAGAAGGGGTCATCTAATTAGAAGGCCCGAATCTTAGACGTGAGAAGTGGCAGCCAATGTGTTAACCCTTTCTAAGGCTATGGGAAGTATATTTACCACCGGATTCATCAATTTTTAAATGCAATTTTTAAGTTTGGCATAAGGTCTTGCCAAACTTTTCAATGAGACGAACACCTAGATGTTCCAATTTCTTATCTGAAACCATAACGCAGTGTCTTAATAATTGATAAATAATTAATAAAATTAATTAATAAAAAGTAATGCTATCCAATAAGCTAAATGGATTTTTTTTCTTAAATTAACCTCGATCCCAAATTATTTTATTATATCACTACTAGAAAAAATTGCCCTATAATGAGTTAAACGCTAAAACTGCATTTAAATGCTGATGTCTGCTGCTCTAAAGGAGCTAAAAAAACAATTCAGACCGTCTTCAAGCATAAAAAGTAATCTCATTTGTGAAATGAAATAAAAGTCCGAAAAGCACTATTACTACTTGTAAATGCTTTTTTAGTTTGTGATTGCTCCAGATTTTCAGCTCTCATTGACAAGAATCGTTTAGTAGAGTGCGCTCTATTTTCTTTAATTTTTCTATGAATCTTTTGATATGGTTGAACGAGAAACAAATCATTACTGCAAAAGTTTTAAACTCTAGCACATGAAAAATGAGTGAAGAATCGCTTGCAGAGTTCCATCTTTACAGACATGAAATAAGTCAAGTTAAATAAAAGTGTATTAAGGGGACACATTACCTTCTAAACAATTTCTTTTAAAACTTAACAATCATATAAAGTCATCTTAAAGAGAAAAATTTCATTTTGATATGCTTGTTAAGATTTAAATTTTTGAAGAAAAATTCAATTTTTGAAATTCCGTACTACTTTTTCAAATATGAATATTTTTGTTTAAAATTTTATTTGCAGATTCACTGAAATATACGACATTAATCAAGATGTCAAACCAAGAAGGGTTTAGCGACAGTTCACAATGAACGTAAAATTCAGTGCAAACCGATTAAGGCGTGTTTCCGACCACACGTTGAAATGCGTGTTTTCCGCTTATTGGGTAGTCCAAGCTCAACATAGAAATACGTGTGAAACTCTCAGAGTGTTAAACTGTGCATGAATTTTAAGGTGCAACTAATATTCGCTTAAATATTTTTTACTGTTTTAAGTGCTGAAAAATGAGGAAATTTAGCGCTACCTTAATTTATATCTTGTATATATAAAAAACTAAGCAACTGAGTGCTTATAGCATGCATAGTTTTATCATACGCATAACGATAAACAAGTATAAGAAATTTGAAAGCTCTATCTAAAAAAGAAAAAAAAGCCTTAGCATTTTGAAAAAATAAAAGTGAAGAGAAGTCGAACATGGAGAAAATGCCAGTTAAATTTGTCAATTGCGGATGTTTATCAGTGGTCATCGTAAATAAAAAGCTAAATAACTTTTATAATATTAAAAGTATAATTTAGAAATTTTGATACAATAAGTAGAAAATTAAGATCAGCAAAATAAGCCAATAAAATAAAAAATAGTATTTCTGCCATACAAGCAATCTCAGGTGGCTTCCCCGTTATCTCATTTTGCCCAAGATAGCCATCATTTTCCTTCAGAACGGGATGCTAATATAACTGAATTAACATTTTTTTATATTAGCTAACTAATTAACGCTACGGCCTCCCCGGCGCCCGAGTCCATTGCTGTCATTTACCGGTTTGAATAGGCAGTCGTAGACCGGTGCTATCAACGCCCGCACGAGGCACCACGGCCGCGTACCAAAAGATGAAGCCCCAACAACTCTAAAAAAGCTAACTAAATCACCTATTTTCACTCACAAAAACCACCACCCGAAACCCAACCAAAGCCCAGACCACTTATTGACTATTTCAAAAAAACCATCAGGATATTGCAAAATAATGAAAGATACAAAGTGATATTAAATAGGTAGGTACTAAAAGAAAAAAGTTAATATTTAACAGTCTCTAAAAGAACAGTCCGTAAAAAGTTCATAATAAATGTCCGATTCTTTAGCGGTCTCTCATCGGAAGCAGATCAAGAATGCTTAACGTTGATTAGCACAAAAGATCCAACTTGATCGCTACTGGCGGTTTTATTTAAACCCTTAGATTCTCCTGGTTTTCCATACAAATATTTCAAAGATTGGGGCAGGAATGAGTATTTTGAGAAGGTTTAAAACCAGTAATTCCATTTAAAAGTATGTCTTTAAGAATTTATCCATCGGAAAAAAGGTCACCAATTTCGTCGTTTGCAGACGCCTTTTTTATATATACTGCACAGTAAAATGCGAAATTAAACCATTGTAATGTCTTGGAAATAAAAACTGCGCTTTTAAAATATCACAACACGTTTATTTACAGACACAAGACGATACAAATTAACATAAAAAAAATTAGAATAATAAAATATTTAATGAGTCGAATCCACTCCAGATCAATCAAATTCAGTTCGTTACGTAAAATCACTCTTTTGCCGTCATGCTAAAGTTTAAAATATAGCATCTCAGCCTAGTTTATGTAATTAGCAATCATTCTCGCTGCTCCACCAGTAAAACACACTTCAGAACAACATTCTCGGCGAAAGACGCCCATGTCTCTGTTCGCTTCATTTCCTTTGGGGAAGGAAGATTAGTTCCAGCGAATTAGTTCAGTTTTCTGTCACGGCTGTAGAGGAATGGGCAAGCGCGGAATATAGCGGGAAGGACGGTACACCATTTTTAAATAAAGGCTGCCGAAACTTTCGATCAAAGTCCAGTTTGCAAACATTCCAATGCGGTGTGGCCGTGATGATGCTGAAAAGTTTTAATAGTTTCTGATTTTATTTGTTTCTGAAGCATTTTTATTGACGCCATCGTCCGTCTACCGAAGATTTCATCATTTTGCAACAAAATAATTAATTTAAAGAATGCCCCGAGTCATCTTTCAGCCTAACATTTCTCAAAACACTAGAAAACAATTAACATTTCTTTAGTTTTGAAAAATGGGTTCATACATTTCATTAAATAATTATACGATAGAAACCCTCTTTAATTGAGATATTTTTGAAACCGATCCAGGAAATGTCAAAAGAAATCCAATCGAAATTTCTCTTAAGGCCAAGTATACGCCAAGCAGATTCCCCTCAGATTTATCAGAAATTTCTTCTTTAATAATTTTCTTCTCGACTGATCAGATTTTAACGATGTCTCTATTTTGAGCTCCAAGGATTTTTCTTGTTTTTGCCCATTAAACTTCTCTAAATGTCAAATTATTTTATTTTTAGCAAAGCAGTACTGACGGAAAATGCGTTGTAGAGAGTATGAAGGGAAATAATAGGTTGACATATAATTAGAAAAATGATTCTCTGAATAATGTTATATTTTATTGAATTTCAAGGATTAATATTTTTATTAAAATTGGTTGCGTTAATTCTGAATAGTGCAATATTTATTACATTTCAATGTTTACAATTTTTATAAAAATTGATTGCGTTAATTGACGAGGCGCCACAGTAACTGCGCATGTAATCTATAAAAGAGACGCAAGTTGATTTTGACTTAGATAAATTTTTCATTTTGACGTCTTGCTTTGAAGATACGAGGAAGCTATTTTGAAACTGACCTCGTAACGTTAAACCGGGATCAAACAAAGAGAACCTACCTGAATCTCTATACAAACTTCCATGCAACACCAACATGAAAGTGTCAGGAACATAACAGCAGATTTAAATCGCACTAAATCCACATATAAGAAGGATTTTGTCGGAACTTCGTATCAAACCTCACATGTTGTATTAAAATATGCACTTATGTAAAACCGGTCATTCACTACCGCTCCACGCCGAGCAAATGGCATGGTGGCACTCCATACCATTCTATTTTTAACCCATCTACTTAGACAGGTCTTCATGATCGCTCCATTCCACGTAACTAGTCACTCCGATCACGACCCTTGCCTTCTCTAAATTCCTCGGTGAACCACGCACCTCCAAGTCTCTCACCTACCCACATACACATACTACTCCTGCCGCCTTTATGGACGGGCCTTCCAAATGGAGTGATGGATATTCTGATGGGCGGGACGTCCAACCGTCTGTTCCACACCACGGGAATTCTGACCGTTTTTCACATTTACGATCGGTGTTGGCTTGGAGTGGTTGTGGATTACCACACAACCTAAATTTCTTATTCTTCCCTCCAAATGAGTAACGGAATTCAAATATTGGTGGAAGCATTTAATTAGATTCATTTGCGTATGGATTAACGCCGCTGTGCTGTTTGTGGATGGAATAAATTAGTTTTCCCTTTTATCTGATAGGAATTTGGTTATAACTTAAGCTCAAAAAATATTAAAATTTAAATACAGGGGAGTCTGGTTTTTGGATATTCTTTCCATTCCTTTATTACTTCTGAATTCATTCAATATCAAAAATCGCAATATTATTTGACCGCTTCCATTATTGTTTTATGGTTGCTTGTTTCGATAATTGTAATGATCTGGGTGGTCATGTAGTTAGGGTTGCTGGAGATACTAAGTCGATTAGACCACTCGGAAGAAAATGTAATGGTTAATTTTTCATTAATTGTTTTAATCAGTCAGAGTTTTATTTGTGTATTTCTATTCTCCCCCGGGGGCACCGCAAGAAAGTGTATGAGAAGCCGCCGGATAAATAAGTTGGTTATAGCTTCTTCTGGGGGTATAGTAATGAGTTACCACCAGTCCGATGACGGGATATACCTCCTTTGGGAGGGTTTGGGCCGTGGCCGGTAACCGCTACTAGGACTCCGACCTTAATTCCGTGACGCGGTTATTCAACGACTTCGCATGCCTCGGCAGGGCCACGGCCCAACCCCTCCCGAAGGAGGTATATTCCGTCACCAGACTGGAGGCAACTCAATCTCACACCATTATGATTTGGGATTGTGTGGCAATGGTATTCCTATGGCGAATAAAATTAAAATAGTTGTTGCTTCAATTGAAGAGCTTAAAAAATAACTAAGTGAGATTAGCGATGTTATGTTAAAATGACTCGTAAGGATAGTCTAAATAGCATTGAAGCATTCTTGAAATGCATGAAACAGCATGAGAAAGCCATGTCATTTTTCTTGAGCTGGAATTGTATAACAGGTAGAATAAACTGATCAGCAGAGAAGAAACTATCACAAGCTTCTTAGGAAAATACAAGTCTTTATCTTGAAAGCTTTATTTAAATGCTTTTTCTTAAAGAGAGAGGCCTATCTAACTTTTCTTTTTAACTTGAATTACGGAATATTGTTAAAGGTCTTAAGTTTAATGCATGGTACAGTAATATTTTATGCAAAAGCCATCCCCTTTCCTTCCTGTTCCTTTTTTAACCATCATTTTCTATTATCCTGCATCGGTAATCTTATAAATGAGACTCTACTGCATTATTAGAGTGGATTCACAGGTGGATTCTGCAAGTACTTTTTATTCATAATTTAAAAGACTTTTTATATATCTACATTTTTCACAAAAAGAAGTTATTTTGGTTTATTGCCTCTACATATCGTATATTCATTCGTCTTATTTTCACCTTTGTATCATATAATATATTTTTTTCTCGAATTTATCTTTCAATACTCATCCCATATTCTTGATTTAACAATAATCATATATAAATTCTAAGATAATTAAACGTTTTACAAAAAAATGCAACCAACGACTGCTTATCCTGTCTCACTTTTCTGTTCTAACATAGTTCTTTACGAATCCACGAAACTCATATCAAGTTAAGGACTCAAACTAGAGTAAACATTTGTTTTTAATCTTCGAGTATAGTACCACCAAAACCGAGTTACTTTTTGGAGTGGCTGATTTTTTTGGGAGAAAACGTATAAAAGAATATGTTCTCCAACAGTTGGAAAAAGAAATATTCCTGCGATGGAAAAAAGAGACTAACCATGTTTTTGTCTGTGATGACCGAAAAAAACTTTTCATGATACGAAGTGAGTTCTTTCTTAAACTTTTCGTCGCCCATAAACGTGCCTTTAGGCCTTTTAACAGGGTTTTCGAATGTTTCTGACTTATCCCATTTGAAAACTCATTCTCTTGCTTTATCAGTAGGGCATTTTTCCTCGATTTCGAGACAAATATACACACAAATCTAAATTATCTCATGTTATTCACAGAACTTTTCGAATTGTTGAAGTTATTTAAGTATCTTCTAATGACAATAATTTTGAGCCTTAAGAATGTTTGATTAAAGGGACTTGGAACCCTAAGTCCGTTAACCCTGACCCTGTTACTTCGATGTATCTTTCTCAAAATCTGTTATAGATTCACGTTTGAATTTTTTTATAAAAGTAAAATGTATCTTTCTCATTATACTGAAATAATTATTTTTTAAAAAAATCAAAAATTTATTTTTTACAAATATTTTGTGTCGAAACAAAAAATGTGAAATTGGTCATTTCGATGTATTTTTTCTGAAAAATTGTTTTAGATACATGTTTAAAACTCTTTATACAAGTAAAGTACACCATTTTCATTATACTGAAATGAGCGTTTTTTTAAAAAACTCAAAACTTTATTTTTTACAATTTTTTCGAGTCAAAATAGGGTATAATTTCATTATGTCTAATTAAATATTTTGTAAATTTATAAAAAAATTAAAAATTAACCATACGCTCATTTCAATATAAGAGAAAGGTGTACTTTACTTCTATAAAAAATTTCAAACGTGTATCTATAACATATTTTGAGAAAAGGTACTTCGAATTGGCCAATTTCACATTTTTTGCTTTGACACAAAAAAATTTGTAAAAAATAAATTTTTGATTTTTTTTAAAATCATTTTAGTATAATTAGAAAAATGTACTTCACTTGTATAAAAAATTTACATCGAAGTGGCCAATTTAACATTTTCGGACTTGGGGATCCAAATATTAGAGTGGTGAACCACTCTAATAGTGGTCTAAAGCTCTCAATGAATTAGAATGGTAAACCTGCAGCAAAAAGTGTCTAAATCTTTACTTGCATAGTGATTGAATTACTGAAATTTCAGTAAATTATTTTTAAAAAAACCTCAGGAAATATTGAGTTATGAAATAAAAACTACATACGGCATTTCGTTGCTTCGAATAAACTAAAATAAAATGTATGATTACTCATAAAATTTCAAATGAAAGAAAATGCACGTAATGAATTTTTGAAAAAAAATTCTGTAAGTATAATATTATTTTTGTGCGTTTCTATTAAAACAACGGACCGCGATGGCCTGGTAGTAAGGTCTTGGGCTCGGCACCAGAGGGTTCGAAAACCGATTTCACCTAAGAACCGCAATATAAGCGAACCCGGCTGATACCCAATCCGTCGTACTAAACGCCTCATCCTCCGCCTGTATCGCGCCGACATCTGCCTATGGTTCAAAATTACGAAGTCCGTCCAAAAATAACCCTCATATTAATACAAAACGGGTCGTAAATATATCTAAACTAAACTCTTAAAACAACTGACGCATACAAATTTTAGAAAATATCAATTTGTGACATATCTACTATATCAAGCACTTTGCAGATTTTATATATGATTCAGAACTCTACAATGAACTTCCAGGAACTTGCAAAGCAGAAAAACGTCAAGAAAAAGACAAACCTTCGACAGTTTACTTCTGCCACATTCGAACAACTGCTAATGGAAAAGAGACATTTATTACGACTTAATATATTTTAACGATGTTGGAGTGCATCATTTTTTCTTGAAAAAAGACTTGACTGAGGAAGAATTTTAATACGTGAATGAGCTACAATTTTTACCTTATAACAGAAATGAAACTACAGCTGTGTCTATCTTCTCTGTTCAAAAATAACAAATGTTCATTGATGTAAGCAAACGATATTGACATAAACAAATATATTTTGCCAAATAGCTTTTCAAGAAAACGTATCTATTCAACCTTTAAAAGGAACTGTAAAATTAACATTTTCTAACGTAAATTACCGTGAAGTCGAATGTTTGAAGGATATATTACCTTTAAGGATAACATTCTATTTAAAATATTTAGTCATGTCGTCCAGTATCTTGCAAATTAGAAGGGAATCACTTTCTGGATTGTCTATCAGATTTCTCGCTTCAAAAATATATCTTGAGATTAAGTCTAGTCGGAATATAAATGTAATACAATTATAATGTAAGAAATACTTGTATTGGTAAAAAAATTTAAAAAATACAGAATTATCAGTATCGAACTGTTACTCATATATAAAGGTTTTAAAGAACGATTATATAAAAATAATTTTTCAATATGCTGGATAGTATTTCCGTTATTTTCGGAAATTTTGAACAAACGGTTCATTGCAAATAATTCTCTCTTATATAAACGTTATCTGTTATTTTTTCACGCACGGTCTTTTTTTCAAAACTATGTTTAATTTTGCATTGATTCCTTTTATTATTATTCTTTCAGAAATCTCCATTTCTGATATAATAATAGAGATAATAGCTCCTTTTTTCGTTATTTTAAGTACCGTATATCATCTTTTTGGTAATGTCGGATGAAAATTTTTTTTACTGCTAAAAATAGCTTATGTAGATAAATTTTAAATGTTAACCTGGGTTTGGAATTTTCTTACTTTTTCCTCAATTAAACTGCTGCTTTTCTACACAACTCTTAAAAAAATACTTTTGTTTTCGAAATAGAGATCTGACTTAAGTTTTACAACTGTTTATTGCTGTAAAAATATTCTTCTTCTTTTATTTCTAAGAAACCATGACTTCTTGCGCATGTAGGTTCTTTCTTTCCACCATCTACCATATATCTCAAAGATGGCGCTACAAAAAGGTGCTATATTTTAAAATTTTAATTTCTCCAGAGTTCCATCCGGGTTTTATCTCATATAATTATTTTAGAATAGTTTCAAATCATTTGCAATAAAATAATTTTAATTGATACATTGTTATATTAAATAAGAAAATTCGCCTGATTTTTTGATGTTGTATGAAATGAATTCTATAATTTTTTTTAATATTTCGCATCTTTCATCAGGTGCAATTCTATACTTAATTAATTTAATTATAAGCACAAAATTTTCATGTAAAATACGAAACTTTCACGTATCAGTACAATAATAGGAAGTATCGTAATTTTCTTGTATAAGAATATCGTTCATGGTGTGTTTTATTACAAGTTGTTTATTACGTTGGAAACAAGTTTCGAAACTAGTAATGAGTTACCTGCTTTTGTAGATCTCTATCATTTTTAAAATTATAATTTATTAACGCCAGCGTTTGTTGTATATGAAGTTTTGTTATATACTGTTCAGCAACGGATTCCGAGACTACCACTTTTGGAAGATTTTACACCGGAAAGGTGTGTCAGGCAATGAGTCATGTGAGCGATTTCTGGAGTTCTTTGTTAGATCACTCTAAGTAAAATGTAAACATTTTCTCTGCCATGCTTCACTTTTCCCCTATTTTGATGAAAATTACACCGCCTGGCGCATGCGCAAAGGCGCAGAGGGTTTCGGAATCCGTTTCTAAACAATAACATAAGTTATTGCAATGAACAGCATCAATTTCTTATATTTGGAGCTATAAACGATGTGTTTCAGACAAAATGTTGTTTTATGACTTCTAGAATTCAAGTATTTGTTTCGTAGATAAACTAAGATATTTGCCAAATAAAAAGAAGCAATCAAATTTCAAAATTTCCTAAAAATAAATTCATTAACTTTTAAGCTTCATTGATTTTAAACGAATACATATCTTGAAGCACAAACATTTCCTTGCAAATAATAAAGTAAAAAGATACTTAATTTATATAAAATATCTGAACTTTTAATTATGATAAAAAATGCAACAATGAATTAATCAAAGCATAATTTTTTATTAGTTTATGGTTCAGTATTTTTTTACAATTCTGGAAAGATCAAAAACTTCGGCAAACAAATTTTGCGGCTCGGGGGGGGCCTTGTTTTCCTGAAACGGGCGCCGCGACGCGTTGTGTTAAAAACTAAACCTCAGATAATTTTAATTTCATTTGCTAAATACGTAGGTCAGTACAAAAGTTAGTTGCACTACTTCGTAAAAAATCTTGGTAAAGCGGTACTATGTTGATGCTTTGTGCCAACACTGCACACATTTACCTGGGCAGCTGCAGGAATTAATGCTGAAAAAGCAATATCGCGTCAAATTATCGCAAAGTGGTGTAACATGTTCGAGAAAGAATGTTCCTATGATGACGCTTACCGCGAGAGAAGACCATCAAATTTATTCGACAAATACTGAGCTCGTTGCTAGTTTGAAAGAAGGGGCTCTTGCATACAACCGCGTAACAGAAGACGAAATCGCACATGACCTGGACATTTCACATGTAAGTATACCTAAGGATTATTGTCGAGACTCTTGAATTCTGTAAAGTTTGAGCTTGATGAGTGCCTCGTCTATTGATGGAACACAAAGTCCAACAATGGTTGTTGGACGTTGGACGGAAATTTTTCGCATAAGGCACATAAAAACCTCTGCCACGCATCGACAAATGTTTAAATAAACCCGATGATTACATCTAAAAGTAGCTCTAGTATGGAACATTAGTGTACGTATATCATTATTGTAAAATTTCAAACCTGTTTTGCTTTCTGAAGCAGTGTAACTAACTTTATGACCCACCCTCGTACTTTACCGTGGGGTTTCGTTAACCCCTTCGCTTACAAAAACATGTCTGATACGTGCATCGAATAACAGAATTTCTGCTATTTAAATCCATAATTAAGTTATAACAATTAATTTAAATTCAAAAATCACCCGAACACGCTTAAATGTCTCAAATATCCTTTACCATCTCAAATAGACCGATGTAAAAAATATCACTAATGGGTGTTGTCATTTAATTAGAAGGTTAAATAAATTCGTAGGTTAAAGGGTAACGACAAATCCACACGTAATAGAATTAGCTTAAATTTTTCTCAATCAACAATGCCAGGACCCCGGTTGGTCGCCAAAGGCGGCTAGTCGTTTTATAAGAATAATGATAGAAATGAAAGACGATGCTCTTGTAACAAAAAACGTCTTTCTGTCAGAAAACACCAGCCTATTTTTACATTGTTTGAAAAATGTTTCAAATCTCTATCTATTGAGCCGTTCGCACCACAACAAATGCATCTTTTGAAAATATGTTAAGCCAATATCGATATTTAAAATGCGTCATCTTCATACCTAATCATTAGCATTATCAACTCTAAATGCATTTATTCCGTGTGACCCGAACTCATTTATTTTATGAAAAAGCAAATCATTGTCCATCTTTCATAAATCCATCACTTCTTTGAACGCATCTTGCTTTGCTAAACAAAGAACAGAGCATTCTCTGAAGAAGCACATAATAATTTACGGTATTAAAAGCCAGAGTTTAAAGTAGTTTCCTAGCAACTCTATATTCAAACATTGATGTTTGCATCTCCGAAACATAAAAGAATCGATTGAATGGAGTTTCCGACAAAGGAAGGGCATCCTATTTACATTAAAATGCCTTTTATTTATATATGTGAAGATGGATTGTTCCAAGTTAATATAGCCAATTGTCCACTAGCTTGATGGCCTCCTAGCACGTGTTGATCTTTCGTCGTGGTCAATCTTCTGACCTACTTCCGCTATTTTACGAGCGCATGTTTTGGCGGAAATTGCTAGTAATGGTCTTTGGATAGTTTGTTGCAAATCGTTATGAATCCATTAGGGATGTTGCGAAGTAGAGATGGCAAAGCCGTTCCACACATTGATTAAAGAATTTTCCTTCGATAGTTTCTGTAATAATAGTACCTTTTTTTTCTGACAAAACGAACATGTTTGGAAATAAACATGAAGCAATTTAAGAAATAAATTTTTAGATAACTAACAATTGAACCTCGCAGATTTGAAAGCATGTACCTATATTATTTAGGTTCCAGCAGTTTCCTAGATGTAACGTCTCAGCTTTGGGCCTATTGCATGTTAAATCATACGTAGGGGCCAAACGTCCTCTCGCTGATATGGTGCGGAAGTTTTGAAAGAGCGATGCTGGCTGAGGTTTTGTCCTAGTGATATGAAGGCTTTCAAAACTCCGAAGGTCAGTCCCAAAATAGCCCTCGTGTGGCTTCAAAACGGGATGTTAATATAAATAAACTGTCATATTTTAAAATTCTTGCAATCCTTTTGCATACAATCGTCAATCTCGATGCACTGTGGTTACAAGATAAGTTAAAGGGACTTCGCACTCCCAAATTTTTTTTCAACAATTTTGATCGAACTTATTTAATTTTGTACTAGATAGATGTAAGTTGTGCAGAAACTTAAATTTCTAAAATATTTTTCGTTTTCAAAAGTTATAAATTTAAAATTTTTAATTTTTTTAAAAAAATTAAGCCTTTTTTTAAAATGCTTCTTCTCTTACAATTTTTAATATTTTTTCCATAAATGTTTTTGAAAGGGACATCTCAATGTACTTAACAGAATTGGGGATTGATATTGATATCTACATTAGTTTCTGAGAAAAAAAAATTCAAAATTTTCTAAAAAGTTTTGGAAAATATCAGAATTTTTTTACTTTGTACATTAAAAAAAATTTCTAATCAAAATTTTTACAAATCCATCCCTATTCTCTTAAATATGCATTTGCGAGTGAACAGAACAAATCTCAAGTAAATAGAATGAAAGAGATTGACTTTTAGCATTTTGTAGCAGAGAAAATTTTGGAAAAAAGCAAACTGAGGAAAACAGCTTTAAAGATTTCAACACAATAAAGTTGTAATAAAAACAACTTATATCAAGCTATTTTTTTCAGAGAAATAACTTGACATTTGCAAGTCCTAAGGTATCAATTTTATTAATATATATTATTACGATAATTATTAATTAGCATCATCATTTATACGGATATTTAGAAAAAAATGAGAAAAATTTCATTTTTTTTCAAATTTTTTAGTCAAAATATTTAATAAATGATCTGCTATACTATTTATCAAATATCGGTTATAACAGAGCAAAAATTTTAAACCATTTTATTAAAATTTTATTCACAGTGAGAAATTCAAACAAAAACAGAATCGAAATCGGTGAAGAGGATGATGTGCTTAATAAATAATAAGAAGCGAAAAGAGTAAGCAAACAAAAAATAAACTGTTGCTGTTTGAAACGATTATCTTGCTTTGCTTTCATGGAAAGAATGAGGTGGCTTTAAAATCAAGCTCCCGTAGCACTTACATGAAACAACAGGTTAAAAGTTATACTATAAGAAGCCATTTCGTTTCCATTAAGTTTAGTTTTGTTATTTTAACTTTCTATTTTGAAGAAATACGAGTGCATATCAGCGAGTATGTTTCCCTATATTTTCCATGAAATGCAATGCTTATATCATCGCGAAGAAAGGTCTAAAGTGTTTCAAAGGAATTAAAGTTCGTATATTATTTATTCTGTTTGGAACAATTAAATCGTGCGCAATTGGCATCCATTTAAAATGGCGAAAAGACTGATAAAATGGTTCCAGATTAATTGTTTTTGGTGCCACGTAAAATCTCTTGGATTCCTGGCAATAGGAAACTCTGCTAGATTCTCTTTATAGTCTTGATTTTGTCTTTATGTCTTTTATTTATTCCCCAAGCTTAGGAAACATGAAACATCTTCACGACATCTTTCACTCAGATAATGACGTTAAGCAGTCAAGCAAGCCTTTCGGAAGCCACTGATTTCATCACCAGGACACATGTCTCTACTTCGTAGGCTAAGATTCATTGATTTACCGGTAAGATAAATGTCTCAACAAGCAAGGTGATTATGTGGAAAAATAAGGCACACTTATATATGGACCTTCATATATGCTACACTTTCTTTATTTTACATTTAAAATTCTTAAAATAAAAAATGGGAACCTTGCTTTATGATATACCCTCTTAAAAGAATTATTTTGAGGCAAACCTCGTACTTTTGAGCCATGGTCAGATTTCTAGTACGATACATAAGCAGGCACCCCCTCTCCAAACTTCCGCGCCACTCCTGCGGAAGGACGTTTGACCCTCGACATCAGATTTAACTGGCAACAGATTCACACAAACATAAAAAGTCTTTGGTGGAATCGGTTCTTTAATTTGAAACCCTCCGATCCCGAATCTGAAGCCTTACCACCAGACAACCACGTCCTTTTTTTTCTTTGAAACCCTACGATCCCGAATCCGAAGCCTTACCACCAGACAACCACGGCCTCTTGA
>BGPR01027062.1:0-21041 GCA_013235015.1 Araneus ventricosus
TTAATATCTTATATAGTGGAAAACACGAGAGTCTAGAATCTGAATCGGAATTAGAATATCCGTATCCGACATCGGACCCAAATATTTATGATTTTTGGAAATCATTAGAGCTAGTGCCCTAAGTGTAAAGCTTTGTTCTACGCAAATAAAAGAACTGCGAAAACTGTTAGGCGCCCATCAGAAAGTCTTCTCGAACGAGCCAGGAAAGACCCACATGGTTCAGCATGACATAGACTTGCTAAGTGAACAACCAAGTAGGTCTATCACACATCTCAACGTCAGACTGAGATCTTAATTTGCTAAAGCCGAACACCAGCGCCCGGAAAGCATTAATCTTTTATTTAATGGAAGACATGAGAATCTAGAATCGGAATTAGAACATCCGCATCCGACATCGGGCCCAAATATTTATGATTTTAGGAAATCATTAGAGATAGTGCCCTAAGTGTAAGGCTTTGTCCTACGCAAATAAAAGAACTGCGAAAACTGTTAGGCGCCCATCAGAAAGTCTTATCGAACGAGCCGAGAAAGACCCACATGGTTCAGCACGGCATAGAGTTGCTAAGTGAACAACCAAGTAGGCCTAAGCCTTATCACACATCTCAACGTCAGACTGAGATCTTAATTTGCTAAAACCGAACACCAGCGCCCGGAAAGCATTAATCTCTTATTTAATGGAAAACACGAGAATCTAGAATCGGAATCGGAATTAGAACGTCTGTATATGGCATCGGACCCATATAATTATGATTTTAAGGAAATCATTAGAGATAAGTGAATTGAAAGACTTTGTCCTACGCAAATAGAAGAACTGCGGAAACTGGTAGGCGCTCATCTGAAAGTCCTCTCGAACGATCCAGGAAAACCCCATTTGGTTGAGCACGACATAGATTTGATAAGTGACCAACCAATTAGGTCTAAGCCTTATCGCACATCTCAACGTCAGACTGAGATTTTAAAATCGGAAAAGTCGCAGCCGCTAAATTTATTACGGTGATTGAGATGGGATGCTGGCAGATTCCACTGAGTAAACGAACACAACGTTTAGCGGCATTTTGGGATTTGCACTGCATGATTCTGCCGCAGCGAAGATTTTTCTGGTACTATGACACTGATGGCCAGCGTGAGCGGCACATCCGATGACCTGCTAAGACCCGTCGTCGACGATGGGTCCAAAAGAGTAACACCACAGTTATTGTATCCACCAGGAAAACGAGAAACTGCTTACAGTATAGTTACCGAAGTGGTCGGGACCGGATCTCCGTCCATCCTTAAATTGAAAATTCCGGATAAAAGTGACCACTTAAAAATGGCCGTCAGGACACCGCAAAATTTTAAAACTGGATTTTAAACATGTACAAAATAAATAAATGTGATGTTTTTAATTATACTACTACAATTATAAACAATAAATTTGTTCAATAGATGTCACACAAGTCAGAAAATGTAATTCAGAGAACTGAAATTCAAAGCTTTTTGGTGGATCATTATCCCGGATGTTGGCACACCTTCACTTCTTTTCTAAATAAACCATTTGTAAAGAGCGTTGTCCAGTTCTTCATCATTCGCGCATTTCATAGTTTTCCGCAATTTAGCTGATTTGCCATTGGACGCTGCATAAAACTTTTTGGCATTTTCAGAATCACGTCTCATATTCCCGACTCTTGATACTCCAACCCCAAATTCTTTTGATTTCGTTAAAGTTTCACCTGCTTCAATTCTGCTCACAATTTGGAACTTCTGTTCCACTGTGAACAAAACGTGCTTTCGTTTAGTGGGCTCCATGGCATAAATGATTGTTCTACATTTCGGTAAAGCCAACGCTTCCGAGTCGGACAGAAAGTAGACAATAGAAAGGCAGATGGTCTTGGAGAGGAATGGAATTTCTCGCAAAGGGGAGCAATAGAATGGAATTTCCGACAGGAAGGGGGATGGGGAGAGAAAGAGATAAGATATCGGCATGTCAGCACTCCTGCAGTAGGAATAGCTGCCACCGAAGGTGACCTTGAAGTGATATTGCTTATTTACCAAAAAAGTTTTTAAGCGGGTTTTACACGCGAACTGTAAAACCGACAGTACGGTGTCGCTGTCAAGTTCGGACAGAGACTTGCCGTGGCCCGCTTAAAACTTTTATGATTTTGCGCATGCGTCATCTCTTGCTGTCGGTTTTACTGTTCGCGTGTAAACCCCGCTTACAGGAAAGCGACGTCGGTTAAACGAGGTTCCGGTTAAAAGACTTTCGGATAATCCAGTTTCTACTGTACTTACACTGCCGCTTTTTATCCCCATATTTGAGGTGCCTCCCGGGGGGATTTATGTAAACAAAAAGTGACCTCCAATATAATTGCTTTCACAAATGCATCAGAAACGCCATTTCATTAACATAAGCACACCTTACGAAAGAAAGATATCTCAAGTATTAGGAATAAAAGGTTGCACTACAGCTGCTATGAATTACTTAGGATTTATGCTTCATGTTTTCCTCATAGACCTCAGTTGAAGAATAACCTTCAATTATTCGCACTGAATTCGACTTCAAAAAGACGCATGAATTTCAGAATTTATTAAATAATGCATTGTACAGACTTTTCACATTTATTTGGAGTGAATTTTATTTTTTAAGCTATGACTAAACTACGGAGAATATATAAGTGAACAGTAAATTGACTGGAAATGTATAAAAAATATTGCTAGAAACGTACAAAATAGAAGCATTATCTCCGAGAAAATTCTAAATATCATGCAAGCAAAGAAAAAGAAATATGGATATCATTATAAATCATTCGGAAAAGAACATATGGGCTCTTCTAAATTTGTACAGAAATAAAGTTCATTTACGTACAATTACCTTTACCAGGTGTTTCAGCATTTGAAGTCATAGAAAATGAACGATTTCAGAATCTTTCAGATTGTTGGTAAAAATTATCAATCATTTTAATACACGACATGATCTGTGGATATGTCATGGATGCAGCCACAAACGATTAACGGTAACAATTCCTTCGCAAGGAAAAATAAATGAAAAAAGCAGTTACGCTACAAATATAGTTTAACGGAAATAAATTCCAGTATGCGTACTGTAAAATTGAATTTAGATTTTACAGTAGTAATAGTTTCTACATTGTTCGTGAAGTATGAAAAGTTATGGAGAAATAAATTAATGATATTTCAGGAAAAGAAGCATTCGTATGATAAAATTCTTAATATCTCCTAAAATTCTCCTTCTCTTCTAAATGAATAATGTATTTTGATAGACTTAAAACGTTTTCGATTTGGCCAAATTTTTCTTCTTATTTTGCTCTTTATGCGTCGTAATTTTACAGGCATAGAGAAAATTACAGAAGAAATGAATATTTCTAACATAGGCAAAACATAACTTTCGAGACAAAAATCATACAGTTCGACATAATTTCATTATAAAAATTATGAATAATTTACTAATAACATGCAAACAAAATTAGATTTTTTTTATGTTTCTCTCTCATGTTTTCCTCATAGACCTCAGTTGACTACTTCATCAGACTTTTATACCACAAAAATTAATCGGTTAATCGAGGTTCTACTGTATACTATTTATGGATTTGCTTCCATCCATTTCCCGAGGTATCATCGTAACGACACAAATATCATTTTAGAAAGGATTTTGCAGTTTTAAATCGTTGAGAAATGTCAAAAAAAATACACCTTTCTAGGCGCACGACTTTCAAAATTTCATGGTGCATTAATGTGAGAACGTTCGACCCTCACTATGTGTTCACAGATACGTCTTCAGTGGAATGTGTTTGGATTAATTGTGAAATTCATAGATTAACATGCACAATGTTCGAATTTCATAACCGACGCCTTGTCGTTGGGCGCTGCGCAGAAATTGTAATTCTAATTTTTTTTAGCCTTTAAATTTCCTTTTATTTCGCAGAATGTTGAAAAATGTTTCCGGTTATTTTTTTAAATATATAATTTCTAACAAAAATTAAGTTTTCTCCCAATTGTATTGGCAGTTCCTTAGAGGTTAGAATAAAAAAAGAATCCTATAATTTCAAGGAAATGCGTGAAATTTGTAGATTACTTGAAAAATACTGTAGAAGCTTATTTAAGTTGTAGATTAGTTAGATTACTTCTATTACTATCTAGAAACTTAACTAAGGGTAAGACTTAAGAACATGGTGCGGTTTCTCGCCAAACTAGGAAATGGCGCCAAACATCCAAAAAGTCGCCAAATATCCGCCATCTTGGATGGTTTCAAGATGGCTTCGATTCTAATGACAGCCATGGCAAAAAATGTAAATAGTACATAAAATTGGAAATAGTACATAAAATTGGAAATAGTACATAAAATTGTATGAAATTTAGCATGAATTTTCTCAAATTCTGGCACAAATTAGAAATTCTGGCAACGTTTTAGGGTTACCAACAAAATGAAGAAGGTTACCACATTTGGCGAGAAATCAATTTGGCTAGGGAAAAAATTCATCTTGGCGGTCCGCACCAGGTTCTTAAGTCGAGCCTTAACTAAGTTTCTAGACAGCGGAAGAAGACTGTAGGAAGTTAATTAAGGTTCTACAATCTTCCTGTGGTTCCGTTTTTAACATGCATTTTTATGTGAAATACTTTTGAATTTAATCTTCATTATTAATGAAAAAAACTGTGTCATGTAACTCAAGCATGCCAAAACAAGAGACACTCTGGCTCTGTGAAAATATACATTATTTGAAAGGACTGTATCGTGATCCAGTGTTCAAAGGAGATGAGTATCATTTGATGAATGAATATTTTTCATGTGAATGGTGGTTATGTTAAAGAGAAAAGTTTTACGTATTTTGGATGCTAAAAATGTTATTCACAAAAACGAAAAGAATAAAGCTTAGTAATAAATGCGTATAATTTTCGGTGTGTGAGATAAACAGTTAGTTTTCATATTTATTCATACCATTCAGGTAGTTATCAGTGATTTCTAGTATCGATCCAGAATTACGGGTATGGCGTTATTCAAAACTATTAATAGATTCAGTTAGCAGCAATTCTAACTGTGCTGAGTGCCTATTAGATAACGCTTGCTCGTCGAGAAACAACTCTCGCGATATTTTCTTTAAAAAAATATCCCCTGAAGATAATATTCCTAATAAAACTATACTTCACATTCTTATAAAAATAAATTATATGAAAGGTTTTATTTTTTTAGTTACTGTGAACAATTTTATTCAATAAACTTTATGATAAGAAAAATTTTTTTTCTGAAAAATGAGCACAATTATCGTAATCCATTAGTAATCCTTCA
Source organism: Araneus ventricosus (assembly GCA_013235015.1). Taxonomy (NCBI): domain Eukaryota; kingdom Metazoa; phylum Arthropoda; class Arachnida; order Araneae; family Araneidae; genus Araneus; species Araneus ventricosus. Next base: position 5,276 of record BGPR01027062.1, read on the forward strand.
ATATCTCAATGAACCTCAATAGATGAGAAACACCAAACCTAAAGGCTGTTTCAGAAAAATGTTATTAATAAAAAGAAAATAAATTGTATGATTGTGAAATTAACTCTTAGGACTTCTAATTATTCACTACTAAGAATCAGACATTTTTTATAGTTTTAATTTCTGTTTAAATTATCAGAATTCTAACGTTTTGTAGAAATGAAGGAATTTATGGAAGGAAGGAAAATATAAATTGTTTTCGCAACCGCCTCAAGAATAGAAGATGCCACTCAGTCCATCATTACTTTCCTGTCTTCACTTCACTTTATCCGATTGAAAATCCGACAAATCATTCATCTGCTTGCAAAATATTTCTTCATTTCTGGATTTACGGAGAAGAAAATCCTTCAAAAAGTGTCCATGCTTTTGTATGTGTTGTTTATCTTTCGAAATTCGTATTGCGTGTGTTAATGTAATCACTCAGATTTAATGCAGAGTATATCCTTCATGGCCGAATTTTCTTGCACCATATTTCGAACAATAGTTTTATTTTTGATAATTCGCAAAGGAAATATTTCTTGATTTATAGATTACTCAAAATTGCTTGAGTGGGAAAAGTTGCTTTTATAACGCACCATTTGTTGGTAGAAAATTGTTCAATATGTCATTTGACAGTTACAAATAAGGTAGGGCCAATTTTATGCCAAAGATGGCAGTATACGAAAAAATTAGTACCGATAAGTTTTGGTTTATTAGCCGATTGGAAAAATTTTTCTAATTTATCTGATTTCATGATCTCTTCTAAAAGCTTTTTTTCTTCTTGACAGTAAAAAATAGGACAGGAAAATTTTAATGCTGAAAATCGCAATACATTAGATAATTAGAATTGTAAAGTTTTGTTTTTTTAGAAGATTGGAGAAAATTTTCATGATTTTATTTAAAAGTGAGCATAAGAAAATGAGTGACTGGCATTAGAAACAGGTAGAAAGAGCTTAACTAAATCAAATAATTTTAGTAGAAAAATTTGATATCCATAATTTAATAGTTTCATCTTCAGAATGAATTTAACAGGACAATTTTAAAAGACAGAGTATGCTTTTTTAATTTTAACAGCAATTATGAAAACATTTAAACTGACAAAATAAACAGAGAGAAAGGAAAGCTTTTTCCATACTAAAAATAAAAATTAAGGGAAACATGCTCTTGTTAGTGAATTACTGTCTGCGGGGACGAGATCTCTTCCCGCCAGGTTGACTGGATAGTGGCGGTCGCTATAGAAACAGGTTACCATCAATTTCGAGTAGGCAGAAGTTCATTCAAGTTTGTTACATTGGCGCATTTAACGTCAAATGGGCTATATACATTTAGAGTGCAACTGTGGCAAATCCGAGAAGTCGAGTGATTAATTACTCTTTTATTGCCGCAAATTGGCGCCAAGAATAAAATAAAATCCATACTTCCGACGGATACCTTCTATTCGAAATGGAACTTCTCAAACATACCAGTTGCTATAGCGACCGCCACCAACCAGACAAATTGGCTGGGAGAGATCTCGTCGTGGACAGACAGTAAAATGCGGAAAATATTTAATTTCACACAATCTACAGCCAAAAAAAATCAAAAAGCGTGAGGCGCTGAAAACTATATAATAAAGAAATAGGAAATTTAATCACATTTAAAATTTTTCATTTTTTGACGAATACTAACGGAATTTTCTTAGGAAATTTATTATATTTTTTATATAGTGGATTATTTTCCTAACAGTGCAGTTTTTCAGCGCCCTACACCTTCGCGAGTTTTGTTTTGATCTCCAGATTTCAAATAAATAAAGATTTTCTACATTTTAGTACAAAAAAAAGCGTTTGATTATCACTTTTCTATTTTTGTCATTAACCACTATTGAATCTTAAATATGATTCATAATTCTAAATATTACAGAATTTTAAATCAATTCTTTCCTAAAATTTTTATCAGATGTCACCTCTCATATGGAATCAAAATTTAATAAAAAATGATTGATCAATTGGTAAATAAATTATTAAATTATAATCGGGGATATATTTGTGTACATAATTTCAAGACTGCTTCACCAATTTAATTATATTCACTTCCCATTTTGAGGAAACGCGAGGGCTATTTTGGGATGGACCTTGTAATTTTGCTCCGCGGTCAGATGATGAGGACGACGCCTGCGCTGGTACCCATTTCCAAGCTTCCACACTGCGCCAATAGGAGGGCGTTTGGCCACGGCATCATATTTAGCGTGTACCGGGCCCACATGCAGTGAGGCTCTTTGGTGGAATCGGGTTTTCGAACCGGAACACTCCGACCACGAAGCCGAGACCTTACCACTAGGTCACTGCGACCCGCAGCTATGGTCAGTAATAATAAATGAAGTTAATGCACGGGAAGTGCTTTGGAAAGAAATTGCTTCAAATTAAGGGGACATACGACTCTTAAACCACGAAAAAATTGGGGTCAAATTCGATTCATTGTATCTCTGAAACAATACATTTCACAAACTCACTTTTTTCTAGAAATATATCTATTCTATCTGTTTTAGTACACAGATTTTCAAACCTTAATATTTGTATGTATTTCTTTGAGAGAGTAATAAATATGGATATAATTTTTTGAGAAAAAATGAAATAATCACTTTGCGCGCGTGATTATGGATAAAATATTGGCCTAAACACAATTTTTTGGGTATTTCAGTAATCCAAACAGTCTGCTTAAGAAATTTAACCACAATTTATCTAAATATAAATTTAATTTCCATTTTATATACCAATTTAAAATAAAGTGTTAAAAATAGTTAAAATTTCAATGTTTCTATCCCCCAAACAAAACTTCTTTGAATAGAAAATGTACAAAAATTATTGTGTTCAATTTGTAGAAAATAGCGTAATACATATTCAGTAAAAATTTAATGTAAAAATATTAAATAGTTCCTTAGGTAGTGCGCGCAATATCAAAAAAACACATTTTAAGATATAGCGCTTTAAAGATATGATGCTTTTCAATGTTTACGTTGAACAGCTGATACATTTCCCTTCAAAACTTTAATAATTATTGAAATTTTTCAACGCAGATTATTTTAAATTGTTCAAAAATAACTGATGAATAAAATATATTTTTTTCAAAAAAAATAGAAATTTTTCGAAATTTAACAGTCGTAAGTTCCCTTAAGGATAAAAAGAGTTTTATTGAGCCTTTTCTATTTTAATTATTTACGACTATTTAATCTTAAATATGATTCATAATTATGAATATTACGGAATCTTAAATCAATTAATTCCCAAAATTTCCACTAGATGTCGCCTCTCATACGGAATCAAAATTTAATTAACATGATCGATCAGTTGATAATTAAATTCTTAAAATACTGAAATACTACATTATCATAGGGGACAAATCAATGTAGTTAATTTCAAAATTCCTTCATCAAGAAGTGAGTAAAAAAATTGATTATATTCTTAACCGTTTCTTTTTTGTGCCCTATTCTGTCCAATAATAAGCGCATTTTTTATGAGCAATTTTGTATTCAAATTGATTTTATAAATCGAAATCAGCAGTCAAAACAGTTACAAGTATTTATTTTATTAATTTTTGATAATTTTTAATTGCATGGGAGAAAAGGGACCTAAAAACTGGTTTCCCTAACCAAACCTGACATAAAAACTGGTTTACACTTGTTTTGCTATCCACAATTAATTAGACTGCCAGAGCCATTTATTAGAAAAATTGCAAAGAAAAGAGAGTGAAAAAGCAGGCCAAATCAGTTCATTGGCGAAGAAAAATGATCTGCCCGAGCGGAGTTCGGGCAAATCAGGGAGGTCCCCTTTAGCAGTGCCCGAACGGTGTTCATGCAAAACTGTTAAATGGTTATAAATCTCCATAGTAACAACGATGACAATCACGCCAAATGAAAAAGTTAAGTTAAATAAGAGTCTATAGGATGAAAAAATGCATATTTCGAAAGTTAAATCCAAACTTGAAAGCTTATTCAGGTGTACTGTATGAGATTCAAAACCTCTTATAAAGTATAAATATTACGGCCAATGTGATTAATCGGTTGTTATTAATAATAACCGGAATTTTTATGCGGTTTTTATTATTAATGACTGGTAATTATTAATAATAACCACTACAATTTGGAAGAAAATATTTACTTTTTCTTTAATGAGTGGAGAAAAAATCCAGAATATTCCAAAGTTGCTTTCAGTTACGGAAAAAAACTTTCATTACTATACAACAACGAAGTATATGTTATTTGTAAATATCTAAGTAATGAACGTTTATTCAATAGATTAGAGTTAATCATTAGAGATTCTTAGTAGCATCTCGACAATAACAACTATTATTTTCATAAACTATCTAGTTTTAATTATATTTTCCAAATTTAATGAGCTGAGGGGAATATTTTACGAGAATAATTATATTAATGATTGCTTCATAAGTCTTTTCCGAGAAGAGCCTCTTATCGCGAAGCACACACTCGCAGAGACTTGAATAATTCAGATTTCCCTTCTCTCAAAACATTCGCGGTGTTTAAGTATCACTAGTAATCCGAAGAGAGACATTAACTCGAGTTCCAACTATCTTCAATATCCAGACAAGGTAAAACCTCAGACAGTTCCATCCGTTTCTTGAATAAAATTTTCTTGCCTAGACTAAATTTTAGAACTATGTTCCAGACTTCATTGCATTTTCTATTTTAAGTAGATTTTCTGAGTATCTAGTCGTGATAGTTAAACATAATATATGAAAACTTCGTCGTAGCGGCATTGCTTAGCTAAGAATATTTCTTCTTTTTCGATATTTTCTTTAATATATATATTTCGGATTAATGTGATTAATTGGTTATTATGAATAATATCCGGTCAACTGATAAATCGATTCATCCGCTTTGTTATTCATAATAACCGATTAATCACATTAACGACTTTATTATTCATAATAATCGATTAATAATATTAAACGTAACTTATATACCAAGAAGAACCCATCTGGTGTTATGTTTTTTTGAATTTTATCGAAACAAAATACTCAGTTTTTAAATTTATGAAAATGAAAGTAACATTCCGACATGTGTATTTAATTTTACCTTATTCTTGCAAGATTATTTTACTATTTAGCCGCAATTGATTAACTCTTTATAAACTAGAATAAGAAATGCAAGAAAAATAATTGAAAATATTTTCTTTGAAGTTCAATTTTGATTAAAAATAATTAAAAATTACTTATCGCTTAGTTTCAGTCTATTTATTAATTTTCCTCACATCAAGTCGAAATTCTTATTCAATCTATATATATATATATAATACGCTAACATACGTGGCACAGAAAATAGATAAATTTCTCCTTTGCCAATGGCAACGATCCGATTATTTACAAAACAAAATCGGTAGCCTTCGCCATGTTAATCTTAACTTCATAGCCATTGCCTGTTACTATATTCGTTCTAGTGTAAAGAAGAAAAAAACTTTTTCCCGGAAAAAAATGAGTTAAAGTTGTAGAATTCACAATATTTCTCACAATAAACTGAAATTTTGGACGAAATTATTCAAAACAGGTCAGTTAGAAATGAAGCAGATGGCTTAGGCGAACCAGAGAATATTTACATCAATATCAAAATAGTTTAAGACAGCGGAGATAAAATCGTGTCAATTCACAAATGGAGGAGAACCCCAGAGAAGGCGAAACATGCAACTTACTATTTTGAACATTCTACATAGGTTACTTTTCTGTTATGCGCACACAACTCGGCGCCTTTTTTTCTGTCTTGGTGAATTTTCTTGGAGCTCTCAATCGCTAATTTGGTTCTAGAAGCGTCAGAAAAATCTCGGTATGCATATAACCGAGGTCAGATGCTGTGCGCGGGATGAGCTAGTTTTATTGATAATAATTACATCATTCATAGTTAATTAGAAAACGCAAAACTCAATTTATATCGAAATATATCAATTCGCAGATTGGTTTTGTTAGTTTAGGTAACACACTTTCATCTTCCCACCCTGGGATACCACGAATACACGGATGAGAAGCCGCCTGATAAGTTAGCGAGGTCTCGCTCTCCAAGTTCGTAGATAAATGGTTGGTTGATTTACCTCTACTCCGATGACGGAATGTACCTTCTGCGGGAGGGATTGCGGCGTGGCCGGTGATAACTATTAGAATATGCCCTCTGTTGAGTGTTATTCATAGAAAAGTCGTCGATATTAGAAAAATAAATTTATTTGACACTTAACATATAGTAGACAATAAAGCAATAGTTGGGTAATTTCCTTTCAACTACTTCACCGCTGGAGCGGGTGAATAACAGATAATCATTCCGCAAGGGCGGATAGTTATTAGAATTACCGTAGTTCCGCAGAGGCGGATTTTAGATAGTTCACAGGTTAACACTCTGCAAGGGCAGACGGTGTGTTTCGATCATCGTATCGAATACGAGCCACAGCTCAGGTGGGTGGCTGCTTTAATTTCGTTCAAAGTTGGTAATGGTTGATTAGATATCGGGGCCAGTAGGTGGCGCTTCAATTGCGCATTACCTAATACCTTCAGTGTCCGTATTAGCGTTTTGACAGCTGTCATTCACACGACCCAGTATACTTAAGACTATATCAGATGGGCAGCATTTTGTCAGCAACTTTTGTGTACACTAGGGTGATGCCACTCGCCAAACGTTTCTCGTCACGTGACGCATTGAGACAATCAGTCAGACATGATTTCTGTATTGTGGAAGGCAAACTACGTCACCGTCAAAGAGACACCCGATTGGTTTGGTTTCTCACTGCTGACAGTTTTCCGTCGCTATGGTGTACATTTTTAAGCCGATTGCATACAGTCCACCATCTTGTCTGACCGGTCACGTGACGAGAAACTTCGGCGAGTGGCATTATCCTAGTGTATACGGAAATCTCTCACTCAACGCTGCTTGTCTGATATAGCCTTTAAGCAAGGTGGAGATAACTCGCTTCTGTTTACAGCAACCACACAGCTGCAGTGCACGCCCCACCAGTGGTAAAAACGCGTAAGTGCTCTTATTCCTCTTCGGTCTGCTATCTGTTAAATTTAGAGCTCTGCTATTCGACAGAAAAAGAGTGAGAGGAGGGAAAAAAGAAAGAGCATCATAATCCCGGAGAATTTCGGTGTCCGTGGAGAAGCTCCTACCGAAAGCGATTCTCCCGCTATGCGTTTTTATTACTCTTTCGTAATGGTCCCCATGGATTTACCTCTACACGTTCTCGCGTAGAATTTCTTTTATACCAACACGTGTTAGATAAAGTTCAGCCTGCCCAATAAAAGGGAAACACCGGAAAAATGCATGAGACAGAATTTATGATATTTGCATCCAATCGTTACGATCCTATCTCTGAAGTTTTCGCTAAAGCTAAGAGGATAGCCGTTTTCCTCCCTCTCGATTTGAGAAGAAGAAGTGGTAAAGCTAGATAAGTTTGACAGTTATATGTTTTATATGATAATGCATATTGAACTTGACACTATTTGCAAATTGCGACATCTTTAACGCATAATGCAAGAATCGTTCAAAATGCAGACTTTTGGACCTAGAGCTACTATATTTGGCAGATAGTTACATCTTGGATAAATATATGTTTAATCTAAATAATAAAAGCCGTGAGAAGGCCTCTAACGCTCAGGAATGTAGGTGTGGATACAGAAACCAGACGCAGTAAACAGGAGAGGGGCTTCTTTCCTTAGAATTCGGAGCGGTTTTTGAGAAGGGGAGTGAATTTCCCTTATATTTGAAGAGAAAGCTTTCAAGTATTTTGAGGTCTGTCTATAGCAATGGTCTTATAAATAATACTTAACCGTTCTTCCACTGAAGAAGGCTCTTTTTACTTGAGAGATTTGCATTCATCATTTTTTTATTTTGTATTTGGTAATGTTTTATTTTCTGTTAGTGGATTTTGCATTATTTTTACTCGGAAAAAACGAAAGTTAGTGTCAATTGATTCATTAGTTTTGTTTTTCATGTTTTTTTTTATTTCTTAAGCACTCTGGCAATCTGTGTGAGATTTTCGTCAACGACTTTCGATAGAAAAGTTGTGACAATCAGATCTGAGATATTGTTGGCAAGCTAAAAGACCTGTCTTAGACGGGCACAAATCTTCTAGTAGGAAAGAGTTTTACAAAATTCTTATAAGATTTTCAATTAAAAATTTATTTAAAAAATGATCAATTTACTTTTTTTCTCAATAAGTTTGGAGCATATCATTGGACAAAAACATTATTTTGACACCACTTTTAAATTCAAAACATTGAAATTTTATTAAAACGAATTTTATTTCCATACAATATTTTCTTTAATTTTTATAAATTTTTAAAAATATTTTAAATATATTTTACAACAATACTTTCCATGGTTTAAGTTAAGGCTTTTCTAACACGCGCTTTGCGGCGATTTTAAATACTTTTTTTGTGTGTGCAAGTTATCGTTGCTATAATCAAGAGTAGATTTTTAAAAATAATATGAAGACAGACGAATCGAGACGAGAACATTATCATGCTACGATGTTTCGAACTAGAGCTTTTAATCGCCTTTTAATTTTTTAAAAGGAAGTATTTAGTAAACAGCCACTTTCTTGAATGATAATTGGACTTCCTCCTAACCCTTTCGCGTTCATTAGTTTCGCAGTGAAACCACACATTGTATATTTTTTCTTCTCCGCATGGGCGAAACGGAGCTAAATTTTTTATTCATAACTTAAGAGCCAGATATATAGACCAACTTATATAAAAATTCCAGTTCAGCACCGTTAGTATTCACACAGATATCATCATTGCATAAGCTAAATTTCTTTAGATCTCTAAGAGAAACAGAACGATGAGAGTTCTTGCACAAATTGATATTTTTAAAAATTGAATTCTTGGAAATTTTATGTCGATTGAATATCCTGAATACTCACGTATACTTATAAATTAAATACACAATTTAAATTGAATTTCGACGATAACTTATTTGGAAGACAAATAGCCCGTTACCGTTCGTTTGTTTCACTGTGAAACCACAAATTTCTTTAAAATAAATAATGGTAAATTTTTTTCTTTTACATATTTATGGTCAGCTACATGTCTAATACTCATCTTTGAAATAAATTTATTAATTTTCAGAACGAAACATGTAGTGAACTTGAAAGTGTTAACACGTTCCGTGCCAAATGTTTTTGCTCGACTTTTCATTCAAGCTATTTTATGTTTTGACTAATTATATGAAAGATTTTTGAATATTAATATATTATCATATAAAATTTCTATATATCATCTGAGATCAGTTTTAACTTTTTGATTAGTATGTACCACGTGTACCATCGATGGTGCACGTGGCCCGAATGGAAAGTTTAGCATGTACCATCCATGGTACATGTGGCATGGAACGTGTTAAATTAGAAAACACGTATTAAATAAATCGAATTTAATTTTAACATTCAAGAAAATAATCATAAGCTTTTTTTCTGCTGTGGTTGAAAAGGCTCCGTCTGCCCATAACTATGAAACACATTTCAGAATAATTTTTGCCCGAATTTATGGTATAAATTTAAAAGTAACTGAAAACATAGTGAAGTCGAATAAATTTATTAATGATGTACGTAGAAGTATTAAAAGATTAGAAGTATTTTTTATTTGTAGTGGGATATGGCCACATTTGCTTTAGAAAATACTAAATTTGCTGGTAACTGTTTTGAATTGTTAACCCTTAAAAGTTCGATATTTTAAAATTTGATTTTAAAATGTTTTTTGACTTTCACTTTTGAATAAAACATGTAAAAAATACTTTAAAAATCCTATTTTGTTTTAAGTATTGTTTATGGCTAAATCAACAGTTTGTTACCAATTGAAAACACTGGGCTTTATTTCAGAAAAAAAATTTCTGGATAAAATTCTATAACGCCAAACACTGATGAATTTTAAGAACTAATAATACGGGTAAGGAATTTCCTTCAACATTGTAGAATAAAATATTCTCAAGCGTACAAACAAATATAAAAAGATGTTACCTCAAGTGAAAAACATCAATTTATTTATATTTTTTTATCAGCACTCGGTCTGCCATCTATGTTACATTTGTTAGATGTTTCTGTAGAAAAGATTATATCTCTCGGTGGTTCCTGGAGTTTATAAAATCATCTTTTTCACTATTACATACTTCATTTCTCACGTCATAAAAAACCTCACCCTAACTTTTAAGCGTATCGCAGCCACGCAGCTCTTTTTTATAAAACGTCGCCAAAGTTAATCGATTGTTAAAAACGACCTTTTCAATTATTTAAGCTGCCTTGGTGATTTTATGAAGTAAATAAGTTATTTTGATTTTTCACAGATTAAGCTTTTTGTCCCGGCTTTAGGCCGTTAGACGATTTAAAACGCCAATAACCATTATTAGAAATGACGTCGGTCTTTAAAAATACTTGATTAATAATGAAAATTATTTAACCGCCGCTGTGATAGTGTCAAATGACTGTTTAGTCCCATCAGAAGCGGATAAGGGGAGGAAGAGAGTGGAATTTATCGTTTGGTAGGAGAGGGATGAGGTATTTGCTAGTTATTTAAATGAGTGGCTTTAATTATTCATCGACTGGGACGGGAGTTCGAGTTATTTCGGAAGGATGCTAAAAAAATAATTGCCAGTTACACCGGAATTTCTCGTCTGATCATTATATTCGTAATTAATTGACTAAGCTTAAAATCACCGATAATATGCGAATATGTAAGATTACGGCTATATATAAATTGTGGAAAATATAGATTTTGTAAAAAAGTGGATGTTAATTATGGTCTGGAATTTGAAAAGTTTTTTCCTTTTAAATCGATAAGTGAAGCAGAGTTCGTTTAAAGCTCCGATCGGGAACTTTTTTTACTTATCATTCTATGTGGAATGATCTGTTTTATATCAGCACGAAATTTTTCGTGAACACTAATGCCGAGTTTTATTTATAAGGATTTTTCACTCGTAAAGTTTTTATCATAAATTAGATGCTATTTTTTGTTAATGTTCTCTAGAAGTAAATAGATGTTTCAGATTAAATTTTTCAATGCTAGTGTGAACAGGACAGTGTGTGTTATAGTTGGACCGACAGTTCACAGAACAGTGTTATAATTTGACCAACAGTGGAACAGGTTTTTTAAAGAAGAAAGTAAGTGGCAACAGAGTTGATGGAACGTTTTTTTGTGAGGCATGTGTGTTAGAAAAAGAATGAAAATGGATGATGTCGCCTTTTTGATTCCTGTTTTCAGAAGTGAATTTTTTTCTACAATGTGTTTTTAAAGACACAGATTAGTGATGACTCGTTCATCACACGTTTCTATCCTTGTTAAGATGAAGAGATATGGAGAACTCATTTCAGAATGGCTCATAGATGACTAAGTAAAATTTACATCCTGATCTTTCTGGTAAAGCATGCTTCGGTAAAATTTCTTTTCTTTGACTGCAGTCAAATTAATTGTTTATACAAGATGTATAATTATGTTGGAACATATTGAATAGTACTATATATTATACTCATGTATGCAAACACGTGTTTTTTTTTGTTCAAAAGTTTGTGTTGAATATTTGTTTCGCAATAATGTCACGAGGCGAAATGTTAATAAACAGTGTTTGTTTTTTTCATTTGATCTTGTGCTTTTACCTTTGATGTGCTACTCACTCAATACGATCACAGTGTCATTTGATATGCTTTTTTGCAGCTACAGTGTTACTGCCACAATTTAGCAGCTAGCTTGGCTTGAATTGATCAATCAGTTTTTATAGAAGAAAGAACTATGTAAAAATGCCTTTAAGTGCCAAAAGTAAACGTTTCAGACTTTTCTTGTATTTTCTTTTATACTCTGGTATTTGCATAAGTATAAAAGATATTTTTCACAATATGAAGACACTTGACATAAAAATTTCCGAACGAAAAGTAACTGAGAATGTTATCTAACAGCAGAATGTTAATCCTTGCAGTGATATCATGAGCTTTTTCTTGAAATATGTCATTACGTATTTGCAAAATTAAATTGACTCAGTTCATTTGGCTTGTGTGATGTGTGCATATATTGGCCCCTTTATCTAACTTTTACCGTTTTCGACTTTGTTTCAGAAAAACAACATAGTTCTGAATTCATATACTGATGGTAAATAGAAGAGAGAAAGCCATTCAAGTGCTATAAACTGAAGTTTTCCAATAAGATGGACGAAATAATTTTTCTCCCACAACAAAAACTGCAACAAAAAATAAATAAATAAACAAGAGTTTTACAGTTTTTGAAAGGAAACATAATTTTCTAACTGTTATCACTAAATATCATTTAATTTGACGAAAAATTACTCTTAATGCTTTGATTTTTATATAATTTCATTAGCAAAGTAGAAAAATAATAATCTACGTATGAGATTTAAATTGATTAGTTTATTTCACACATATTCGTAATTTTTAAGGAATTCCTGTATCTAAAAGTTGAATAAGATGAAAATTTTTATACATTTCGCATAAAGAAAAGAGTGCAAGTATAATTTTTTCAGATATCTAAGCTCTGGTCTTTCGGAAAAATATACATAAAATTATAAAAAAAAAGCAATATTAAGCGAATCGTCGCAAAACAAACGAGTATTCTTTGAATAAAACTTTTATTCTTTGAAATAAAACAAGTACTTGAAAAAATAACAAAATCTGCTAATTCAATACGTTATTCATAAAGATTATTTTTCAAATCTCAATTATTTTCAAGAGACTGTTTGTTTCCGTTAATTCATTTCAATGAAATGTTTCCCAAACGATTTAATTTTTCAATCGTTTAAAAATAAGCAAAACACTATAATAAAGAAAAATTTCTTGAAACTGAAATTGGAAATTAATTAATAAATTTTAAATGTTTTGTGAAAAATTTAAATGATAACATAATTATTTGATTTAGGTTTAAAGACATTTAACACACAAAAAATTTTAAATGATTTTTTTAAAGTTTTAATTCTTCTGAAAGACGGGTGATAGTTTCAGTAAAAGTGGTTATCTAACAAAGATTCCTGTACAGGCTGTGAGGGAGAATACAGAGATATGACGTCACAGAAAAGGATTACACTAAAATAAAGTTTCACCGAAATTAAATAAAAAAATATATGTTTAAAATACTAATACTATTAATCGCAAACATAACATAGTGATTAAGAGAACAGGCAAAAATAACTTTATTAAAATTGAGCCAATTCGAAATTCTACCATTTACATTGAAAATATACTCATCGAATATGTGTTTAAAATGTGTATTCATTTAAACCACAGTTAGTCACATTCATTTTTACAATTAAATTGTCGCAATATATCACGCGGATGTAAAATCTATTCTATGAAATACTCATGCTGTTTCGATTAGTTTTTCTTCATAACTATAATGATTAGTTCTAATGAGAATGAAAATGAGTATTTGGAAAGAAAAATTTCAAATTGTGATGCTTTAAAGACTACTAATAAAAACAGACGGTTTGCGTATCAGTCAGAAATTACGACTAACTAAGGAGTAATGAAATAAATAAAATATCATAATATAGAAAAATTCATGGAAAAACTGAATTCGGTAAGTTTAACGTAAGGTACTACATTTAAAAATGTTTTGTATTTGAGAGTTTAGAGAGTAACTTCTGTTCAGAAAATATTTGTAATTCTTTTTTCCCATTTAAGCAAATCGATATAAGAAAATTTACAAAAAGAAATTCTGTTGAAATTTACAAAAAATCATTAATTCTAGGTGTGCTACGGTTAGTGCAAGATAAATAAAAAATATGAATGCATTTTCATATTATTCTAATAGTTTAACTTATCGGAATTTTGAATTGTTAAAAATAAGATCGATAATTCTATAGAAAATTCTAAGTTTTTATAATGTCTAGACCAGAAAGATTTGGTTCATGGAGAATATCGAGATTTATTCTGCATGGGGCTTATTAAATTTATTTCAGACGGCTGTAAAGTAAATGACTTAGAAATCATAATAGCAGAAAGGTTTGTTCAGTAAATAAACTAGCTGGAGTTCAATCAAGGGCAGGAATTTCTAAGTAATCGTATAAAATTCAAAAAATAATGTTATTTTATTCTAATCGATACTTGAGAGTTTTAGAGCCTTAAACTAGACTCGGCGTATAGGAAAGAATTCGAAAATTATTGAAAATATAATAAGCAGATTCGAGACTTTCGTAGCATTTTATACGATGTGTTTATTGGTGCAGACAGTAAGAGTTAAAGCTTAAGTTATAGAAGAGACGGTTGAGCAAAATCCATAAACGTTATTAATAAGCTTTACACTAATTGATTTTTTCTGTTCGTATTCATTATATTACGAATTTGGTTTTTATCTAATATTCGATGGCAAACAGAAGGGGATATTTTGCATTTTGTTATTTTAAAGCGTGATCAATAAGCAGAGAAAGGATCGTCCTAGAATGTTTTCCTTTTTTTCTCATGGAAAAATTAATTATAAAAAAATGAAAAATAAGGAAAGAGCACTTGACCTTGAATGAAATTCCATCACAAAAATTCAATTCTGGGAAAACTAAATTTTTGTAGAAAAAATACGCTAAGATTCAGCAAAAATTAGGAAAATCATACTTAAATTACTTGAACATCAAGAAATTAATATAATTTAGAAAAAAATAATTAAAATCAATAAAAACATTTAGTAAACAAATGGCGGCTTAGTTTGTTATTTCCTCCAAAATTTTTACTATTATACTATCAAACAAAATAAATTTGATTTCACCAAGCAAGAGGGGGGGTGAAACACTAGTCATTTCCTGACTTGAATTGCGTGCCCTCTTCCCATAATTGATCTCGTTTCTACTCTCCAAATCAACAGGCCAAGTTAGAAAAGGAAAACTGTCTCTGATTACAGAATCTTTCTTCCTCTCCGTGATAGATTCCACTGGTAACCCTCTCCTCGTAGCTCACATTACTTGAAATTGGTTTCCTCTTGATTTATGGATAGCCCTCACTCTGGTCCAGAGATTTCAAACCCATCAGTGTCACAGAGAGTTGAGGTCAGATGGCGCCTGTTCTTAGCTTTTTTCTTATATATACCCTTCGCAAGCATCGATACAGCTCCATCTGGATACTAAAAATGCAAGAGCAGTTTGATGCCGCAGACCGAATACTACCCCGGTACCATAGAAATCTTCCCAGATGTATGAAAAGAGGAAAAAAAAACAGATTTAAAAACTGGGAACGAGCATGGAACCTCCCGAGCTGAAATTAAGGAGACCTCTGTTTAGTAGATTGTCTTACTCCAGTAAAATTTAATACTTTTCCGGAAGAAGCAATCTCCTCACCAGTCATGCCACAAGGGTTTCCGGATGTTCAAGTCTCCTAAACCAAGAAGTGCTTGGACTCACTGCATATGTCAATCTAAAAATAGGCACAAAACGACAACGCCGCAAGCTTTGAACTGAAACCGTCAGGCCACAGCCTTAAACGGCTGTTTTTTGTTGTGGGATTAGTCAAATTGCCTGGCTAAATCTGCATTTGCATTGAAACAATGAATTTGTCAGTGATTCAGACCCCAGCTTAAGGAAGTATATCCCAGAATGCAAGGAATTTTCGGGGTGAAATACATGTAGGTAAAATGATTTAATTTCATAAAGTTTGAATTAAAAGGATTAGCCCAGGGAATTTAATGCTTATGCAAAGCCCAAGAATATGTCTGAAGGATAAGTATTATTAACTGATCTAATTAAATTACTGAATATATGGCCAAGCAATATGATAAAAACCATCCCAGTTAATGGAAAGCATTTGGTATC
>BGPR01027063.1:0-21041 GCA_013235015.1 Araneus ventricosus
ATTATAATATAATATTATTTTATATTATAATATAATATTATTTTATAACATAATATAATATTATTCCTGTATTTTCTGTGGAAAACAATGATTTCATACTTAAATCGTTTTTGTAACTATACATCTTACACTTTCTTAAAGATGCTGCAATTCTTCAAAATTTTATTTCATTTTTTCGTAGATTCAATAATTTCGCTCCGATAAGACAAAACGGAAGTTACAAAACATAATAAAAATAAATAAGCACAAAATCATCAACTTAAGTTTAAACAAAATCTTATCAAATTTTGAAGAAAAATAAATTACATATATCGCCAACATTAATGAGCCCAATGAAAGAGATTATCCAAAATAAATAAACAACTTGTTTATACATAAAGAAAACAAACAGATAATTTCAAAGGTATCGCCTATCGTTGGCTCCGCATGTATAAGTTGTGCCCAAATTAAAGAGGAGACCTTAGCTGTATCGGCGTTGTAAAAATCCCAGTGAGTTAATGTGCTAGCCGATAGATGACGTGGTGGTATTCCCAGTTGCACCTGCGTAATTAAAGGCTTCGCATCAATATCCTCATTTCTGGAGAGCTGTTTCCGCACTTCGTTGCATGATGGATTCCTCCAGATCAGCACAAAGAGCAGTTATCCAATTTCTCCGCGCAGAAGGAGAGCATTCTTCACAAATTTATCGCAGGATGAAAGAGGTGTACGGAGAGCAGTGTCTCGCACGGTGCACCATATTCCGGTGGTGTCAGCGTTATGAGAGGGGACGAGTAAGCATCAAGGACTTGCCACGCCACGGACAGGCGCACGTTGTGACCAACAGTGCCACGATTTCGGCTGCGGATGAGCTCATACGGCAGAATCTTCGGATCACCATACGTGAAATTGCCGTTGAACTGTCGATAAGCAAAGGAACTGTGCATCTCATTATCCACAAAATGCTTAGTTATGGCAAAGTTTGTGCACAGTGGGTGCCCAAACTTCTTTTAGAGAATCAGAAGACGGCGAGAATGGCTGTTTGCCTGACCCGGCAGTTTCTACATTGAAGCCATCCACTCCCTTCCTACGCGCTGCGATCAGTGTATCAATCAATGTCAATGGCGATTATTTATAGTTTCACTGTTCCACATGAACTGTAATTAGAATATTGTTATTAAAATTTCTTTACATATAACTGTAGTCTCTCATTTGGGCACACCTTAAAATTACAGTTATACCTCACGCCTCTCAATTATTGTGCCAAAAGTTTCCACCAGTCAACTTTTAAACTCAATTTCAAGCACAACTGAAACTTGTGTATTTGAACTTATGTCCTACGATTTCAAGTTTGAGCCTTAGATAAAATTCGGCATAGCTTAATATAACGCTATGAAAACAAATCTCTCGAGCCTTTTTATTGAGGCCATATTCGAAGGGAAATTAATAATCTTCAAAATATTTGCTATTAAATAAATGGAAGCCATCTTTCATTTTGGTATAGAATGTTGGTTGAATTTTATTCAAGATATTATTCTCACTCGAGCTCAATGTTTCAATTGTCAAGAAAAATAATTGGAATTAATTAAAGAAGTCTGTAATTTAGAACAAGCAGTCATAAATGAAATCTAATACAAAATAAAATTTTGGACACATTCAAAAGGTTCCCCGATGCTTGTAATAAAAGAAATAAATTAATAAATTTAGTGCATGCTTGGACATTTTAATAAATTAGGTTCGAATTCCTTTTAAGCTGAAATATTTATGAAAGACGAAGCACAATTTTAATCCAAGAAAGCAAAAGTTTCCAGAAACATCATCTCGTGATAAAAGAAATTTATTAATACTTAACAAGTCCATGCTCCAACTCTTCTTTTAAAATTAAATAGTGAACAATGTTTCGGTGGATATTTTTTTTGTAAATCTATTCAGTTTAGAAATATCGAATAGATTTTGAGTCTCCTTTTATTTAAAATTTCTTCGTTTTATTAGAAGTTTGTAATTAATTTATACGTTATCGCGTGCATAAATATACTTTTAATTTCATGACAGAAGCACAATATAAAATTCCTGAAGAAAACCGCAGATCCAAGGATATGGTTTATGCTTTTAATTGTTACTGTAGTCTAAAATATTCTGAGTGAAAAATGACAAAAAATAAGCATTTTTAAGAAATATCGATATTTTTTGGTTAATGGAAACAAATTAATCATTGGCAATCTAAAACATTATCGTTATTCCGTTTTGACGCCAACATTCATCATTCAGCTGACAGATCGCCAAATCTTAGCCATGATTGAGTCGCTCACAAGCCAATATGGTTATGTCCAGGAAAAAAATGAGAAAATTAATGTTTTTAATACATTAATTTTTAAAATTATTGGTTTATTGATTTGATCAGAAAAGAAAATAAAGTCTTCTAACAGAGCAATTAAGAAATCATTTAACAACTAAAAAGAATATTATTAATTCCACTAAAATTTACAAAAATCAGAAAAAAATTAAAAAACGAAATCCTTTCTGAGCGATTTAAATTCCGCTGGCAATCTGACTCCAAAATTTGGCGCAGATCGCCACATTAATAGTTCCAATCCTTATGAATGTAGAAGAGAAAAAAGCGGTTGGTGTGAAATTTTCTTTGCCTTACATCTCCAGACGAAAGGAATCTAACTTTACTTTCAGGCTCACCGATCAGAATTAATTTTTACCTTTAAATTCGACAGCAGAATAGAGGATGAATATGAGTATTTTATAATCGAAGTTATTTTTGGTTATTTTCAGAAAAAAAAGGCAATCTCTGCATGCATTCTATCTATTAATGTTTGGTATAACTTACATTTCAAACTTTTAACAGAAATACGACATACGATCAAATTTGCCCGAAAATTAATAGTCATAACATTCTCTCAATTCATAATTGACCAGATTAAACCTTACAAAACAACTGAATATTTAACAGGGATTAAACAGGTTGTAGTTTTTATAGGAAAATTAAGACAAAAATTTACTGGAAAAAAGACATTTGTAATTAGTTCTGGCGTATGGTAGTTTGAATGTTACAATTGATGACAATGCTTTAAAGTATTCTATTGTAAGAGAAACTTTTAGATTGTCGTCATACATTTTGCTTGGAAAGGATTAAAATTATCGATCCATCCGTTAAAATCTCTTATTAAATTGTTCTCTTGTTATTGTAAACAATGTAAAAATTGTTATCGTTGCCGTTACTGAAATAATGTAGGCATTAAATTGTGATGTTTGGTTGTATTCTTCTTTATTCACTTCTTTATGAACTGAGGTCTTTATTTGGTTGGATTGATAAAAAATACTTTTCTTCAGCTTTTACTGGTTTTGTAAAATTTTATACTGCTAGTGACTTTAACCTAGAAATGATATTTAGCTTTGTTATTCGAATAACAATTAGTAATTGACTAAAGTATGTAATTCAATTTTATTTTGTATAAATCATTCTCTACAAAATTACCATAATTTGATGTCTCGGAATTTTGAATAGTGAACAGATGACACCAATGACACTTGAGAGAACCACCTGTTTGCCAAATTTCCAAATCAAATCAGAGGAAGGATGTTTGATTGCAGCTTTGGTATCTATGGCTACAGCACCACCGGTTATTTAGTTTTTAGGATCAATATGTAATTTAACCATTTGACTACAAATGTTTTTTTTTTAATTGCTTCCAATTTTCCATGCGAATCAAGATAATGGGCTCCAAATAAGCGAAATTTATTGTGTGCAGTTTTTTTCCCCCTCAAAGCGGATTTTAAACTAAAAGAATAATAATTCTTTAACAAAAAACATTACATTTGTATGCATGAAGCATGGTTATTATTATTATTGCGAAAACTTATTTATATATTTACTATATTTCATCAATATTATAGCAAAAAAATGTGTATTGCTTACTAAAAGATCAAAACTATCGAACATACTTGCGGAGAAGAATAGTCTTCAATAAAGTTTTTTGAAGGGAAAATAGGCTGGGCCATCTATGTGACCAAAGATGAAATGTGCACAATTGTTCTTATTCTACAACTGGGACAGATTACAATGAATTTCAAAGCAATTTTTATACCGAAAATAATTGTAACTTTTGAGTGGGATGTATATGTCCCATTAATAGTAAAAGGGTTAAGACTAATGACTTTGGTTTTGAATGTTTCCATACAATTTGAAATAATACAAAAACGTATTCCTTTACTTTTTGAAAAACGGACTTCTTGTTTGGAAAATGGCAATTTAGGCACAGAATTTGTACAAAAGTATTATTTTTTTATTAAAATCCTAGAGGTCAACCATAAAAAATAAAGCGAGAGGCGCTGTAAAACGTACTATAAAAATTAAGCTAAATAAATATCGAAAGAATGATGAAAAATCATTCATTAATAAATTTAATAAAAACATTTTTAAAAACACATTTTTATTAGGCTACTAAAGTTGAAGTCTTTTTAATTTAGTTATTATCTACCTTTTATCTTCAATTTATAATTATTATTATAAATTAAATAGAATCTTGAAATTCCGTTTTTTCTTAAATTTACTACCTGGTATGGAATCAAAATTTAATTAAATTAATAAATTAATCCCTTCGCTTACGATGACGAGTCTGACACGTGCATCGAATTACGAAATTTTTGCTATTTAAAAGCGTATTTAAATCGATGTAACAAATAATTTTAAATACAAAAATCATCTGGACACGCTTAAATGTCGCAAGTATCCTTTACCATCTTAAATAGATTGAAATAATAAGAAATATCCCAAATGAGTGGTGGCATCTTATTAGGAGGTTAAATAAAATCGTTTGCCAAGGAGTTAATTAATAATTAAGCTAAAGTAATTAAAATTGTGCATACTCATCAAAAGCACGCAAGTGTAAAAAAATTCAAAACTCTAGTTCTTCAGGAAGATGCTGAAAAATCTAATTCTATTCTACTATACAACCAAGGAATAAGTCAAATTAATTAAATATTTTTAAAATTTAAATTATGCAAAAAGTTTGAAAAATCTCCAATGTTCTTAGAGTATTTCTGCCAACATCAAACGCTTTTACGATTCTGCTTTGACGGCTATATTTTGAATTTTAAAAATATTTCCTACTTTTTATAGTACATATTCTTTTTTTAGTAGTTCCCTTTTATTTGTACATCTCTTGGGTATTTTAGTAGTAGTGTGCCATATACGTTTCCAAGCACTAGCTGATTGGTTTTTTTCTTGAATATTTTTTCTAGAGCAAATAAAGCCCATTATAAAAATGTTAAAGCCACTCAAAAACTACAGCAAAGTAGTTTTGAAACGGAATCAACATCGTGGGTAAAAATTATTCTTCGAAAGGAATTTTATTGAAGGAATATTCTGCTGCTAAAAATATTTCCAAATATGTTGGTGCATATCTTTTCTTTCTTGCTGAAAGTTGTCACTCGGAGCTTTCCGCACTATGACACGAGTAGTAGATGTTGAATACAGAATGGGTGGATATGCATAACTATGGAAGGTACTCCGAGGAGTTTGTTCCTTCCGTGCTGTTGACATTTTGCCGTATGACCCTCCTGTAACTGTCAACCGCCTGAAAAGGAGCGAATTGCCTTTCTGTCACGAAATACTGTTGCCTTTCTTTTCTTGGTATTTGTCATTTTTCCCCCGTGGACCTGCAGACGGAAAATGACAAAAAGTATATTTCCACGAAATATTCGCTGAAAGATGAAGCATTCGCTATTTTATGTTTGCTCTCTTTATATTTTACTTGTAAACTTTTCATATCACACATTTCTTATATATAATATTCGAAATCTAAATTTGGCATATTTCTTCGAAAATATGTTTTCAGTAATAGTAATAGTGGTTTGGGAACTTTGATTTCATACCACAATAGAGATTAGTTTTTGTGCTTAGTCTGTCTGAATTGTTTTTCTAGTTCCTTTAGACCAGCAGACACGTTGGTTGCTACTGTGAATCGTCTTTGATTCACACATACAGTGACCTCTCACTTGTATGCGCTTTCTTTTATGCGCGTTTTTCACTTATGAACGTTTTTTTTCGCGGTCCCAGCCAGGAATATAGGAAAACAATGAGAACCCTTATTCATTTATGCGCCGCATTAAAAAAGCACCTCTCACTTATGCCCGCCGCAAAAATTTTCTTAGTTCAAACAGGTTTTCTTCAACAGAACAAAAGCCCTTTTTGCTCTGCTTCTAGGAATGCATTCTCTTTCCCTTCCTCTATTGTTCAGATTCCAGGAACGCATTCCTCTAACTTATACACAGGGGTGTACGTGGGGTTCTTGTGCTTGACGTCAGTAAAAGTCGCATTTATACAGCAGCCAATTAGAGAGGTTAGTACGATACGTACCACGTGACATTAATCGCTAACGAAAGAACCATCTTTGGAGTTTTGATTAGATGGTTACGTTTTAAAATGGCGAAAAGAACGAAATCATCGCTTTCGTTTAAAATGGATACTATTTTAAAAATTCGAAGAAAATTCTTGTATCTCAAAAAAAGTTTTAGCTCAGCATTTTAACATCCCAGAATCGACATTGAAAGACATTTTAAAAAATCGGGAGCATTTCCATTTTCTTTGTGTTTTTAAAAAATAATTAACGGAAGTTATACACGTATTTCCATTTTGAAACTAATTTTATTTACATTTTTCAGTAGTATATACATAGTATTAATTAACAATATATGTACACTGTGTTTATGTTTCACTTTTAAGCTCCCTTTTGTGGTTTTTCACTTGTGCGCGTCTCTCACTAATGCGCGTTTTTCTCGCTGTCCCCTTCGTCCGCGCATCAGTGAGAGATCACTGTATTATCTAATTGGATGACGCCTTCTTTACCATAGTTAGGAGATAACAGAGAAGGGGTCATCTAATTAGAAGGCCCGAATCTTAGACGTGAGAAGTGGCAGCCAATGTGTTAACCCTTTCTAAGGCTATGGGAAGTATATTTACCACCGGATTCATCAATTTTTAAATGCAATTTTTAAGTTTGGCATAAGGTCTTGCCAAACTTTTCAATGAGACGAACACCTAGATGTTCCAATTTCTTATCTGAAACCATAACGCAGTGTCTTAATAATTGATAAATAATTAATAAAATTAATTAATAAAAAGTAATGCTATCCAATAAGCTAAATGGATTTTTTTTCTTAAATTAACCTCGATCCCAAATTATTTTATTATATCACTACTAGAAAAAATTGCCCTATAATGAGTTAAACGCTAAAACTGCATTTAAATGCTGATGTCTGCTGCTCTAAAGGAGCTAAAAAAACAATTCAGACCGTCTTCAAGCATAAAAAGTAATCTCATTTGTGAAATGAAATAAAAGTCCGAAAAGCACTATTACTACTTGTAAATGCTTTTTTAGTTTGTGATTGCTCCAGATTTTCAGCTCTCATTGACAAGAATCGTTTAGTAGAGTGCGCTCTATTTTCTTTAATTTTTCTATGAATCTTTTGATATGGTTGAACGAGAAACAAATCATTACTGCAAAAGTTTTAAACTCTAGCACATGAAAAATGAGTGAAGAATCGCTTGCAGAGTTCCATCTTTACAGACATGAAATAAGTCAAGTTAAATAAAAGTGTATTAAGGGGACACATTACCTTCTAAACAATTTCTTTTAAAACTTAACAATCATATAAAGTCATCTTAAAGAGAAAAATTTCATTTTGATATGCTTGTTAAGATTTAAATTTTTGAAGAAAAATTCAATTTTTGAAATTCCGTACTACTTTTTCAAATATGAATATTTTTGTTTAAAATTTTATTTGCAGATTCACTGAAATATACGACATTAATCAAGATGTCAAACCAAGAAGGGTTTAGCGACAGTTCACAATGAACGTAAAATTCAGTGCAAACCGATTAAGGCGTGTTTCCGACCACACGTTGAAATGCGTGTTTTCCGCTTATTGGGTAGTCCAAGCTCAACATAGAAATACGTGTGAAACTCTCAGAGTGTTAAACTGTGCATGAATTTTAAGGTGCAACTAATATTCGCTTAAATATTTTTTACTGTTTTAAGTGCTGAAAAATGAGGAAATTTAGCGCTACCTTAATTTATATCTTGTATATATAAAAAACTAAGCAACTGAGTGCTTATAGCATGCATAGTTTTATCATACGCATAACGATAAACAAGTATAAGAAATTTGAAAGCTCTATCTAAAAAAGAAAAAAAAGCCTTAGCATTTTGAAAAAATAAAAGTGAAGAGAAGTCGAACATGGAGAAAATGCCAGTTAAATTTGTCAATTGCGGATGTTTATCAGTGGTCATCGTAAATAAAAAGCTAAATAACTTTTATAATATTAAAAGTATAATTTAGAAATTTTGATACAATAAGTAGAAAATTAAGATCAGCAAAATAAGCCAATAAAATAAAAAATAGTATTTCTGCCATACAAGCAATCTCAGGTGGCTTCCCCGTTATCTCATTTTGCCCAAGATAGCCATCATTTTCCTTCAGAACGGGATGCTAATATAACTGAATTAACATTTTTTTATATTAGCTAACTAATTAACGCTACGGCCTCCCCGGCGCCCGAGTCCATTGCTGTCATTTACCGGTTTGAATAGGCAGTCGTAGACCGGTGCTATCAACGCCCGCACGAGGCACCACGGCCGCGTACCAAAAGATGAAGCCCCAACAACTCTAAAAAAGCTAACTAAATCACCTATTTTCACTCACAAAAACCACCACCCGAAACCCAACCAAAGCCCAGACCACTTATTGACTATTTCAAAAAAACCATCAGGATATTGCAAAATAATGAAAGATACAAAGTGATATTAAATAGGTAGGTACTAAAAGAAAAAAGTTAATATTTAACAGTCTCTAAAAGAACAGTCCGTAAAAAGTTCATAATAAATGTCCGATTCTTTAGCGGTCTCTCATCGGAAGCAGATCAAGAATGCTTAACGTTGATTAGCACAAAAGATCCAACTTGATCGCTACTGGCGGTTTTATTTAAACCCTTAGATTCTCCTGGTTTTCCATACAAATATTTCAAAGATTGGGGCAGGAATGAGTATTTTGAGAAGGTTTAAAACCAGTAATTCCATTTAAAAGTATGTCTTTAAGAATTTATCCATCGGAAAAAAGGTCACCAATTTCGTCGTTTGCAGACGCCTTTTTTATATATACTGCACAGTAAAATGCGAAATTAAACCATTGTAATGTCTTGGAAATAAAAACTGCGCTTTTAAAATATCACAACACGTTTATTTACAGACACAAGACGATACAAATTAACATAAAAAAAATTAGAATAATAAAATATTTAATGAGTCGAATCCACTCCAGATCAATCAAATTCAGTTCGTTACGTAAAATCACTCTTTTGCCGTCATGCTAAAGTTTAAAATATAGCATCTCAGCCTAGTTTATGTAATTAGCAATCATTCTCGCTGCTCCACCAGTAAAACACACTTCAGAACAACATTCTCGGCGAAAGACGCCCATGTCTCTGTTCGCTTCATTTCCTTTGGGGAAGGAAGATTAGTTCCAGCGAATTAGTTCAGTTTTCTGTCACGGCTGTAGAGGAATGGGCAAGCGCGGAATATAGCGGGAAGGACGGTACACCATTTTTAAATAAAGGCTGCCGAAACTTTCGATCAAAGTCCAGTTTGCAAACATTCCAATGCGGTGTGGCCGTGATGATGCTGAAAAGTTTTAATAGTTTCTGATTTTATTTGTTTCTGAAGCATTTTTATTGACGCCATCGTCCGTCTACCGAAGATTTCATCATTTTGCAACAAAATAATTAATTTAAAGAATGCCCCGAGTCATCTTTCAGCCTAACATTTCTCAAAACACTAGAAAACAATTAACATTTCTTTAGTTTTGAAAAATGGGTTCATACATTTCATTAAATAATTATACGATAGAAACCCTCTTTAATTGAGATATTTTTGAAACCGATCCAGGAAATGTCAAAAGAAATCCAATCGAAATTTCTCTTAAGGCCAAGTATACGCCAAGCAGATTCCCCTCAGATTTATCAGAAATTTCTTCTTTAATAATTTTCTTCTCGACTGATCAGATTTTAACGATGTCTCTATTTTGAGCTCCAAGGATTTTTCTTGTTTTTGCCCATTAAACTTCTCTAAATGTCAAATTATTTTATTTTTAGCAAAGCAGTACTGACGGAAAATGCGTTGTAGAGAGTATGAAGGGAAATAATAGGTTGACATATAATTAGAAAAATGATTCTCTGAATAATGTTATATTTTATTGAATTTCAAGGATTAATATTTTTATTAAAATTGGTTGCGTTAATTCTGAATAGTGCAATATTTATTACATTTCAATGTTTACAATTTTTATAAAAATTGATTGCGTTAATTGACGAGGCGCCACAGTAACTGCGCATGTAATCTATAAAAGAGACGCAAGTTGATTTTGACTTAGATAAATTTTTCATTTTGACGTCTTGCTTTGAAGATACGAGGAAGCTATTTTGAAACTGACCTCGTAACGTTAAACCGGGATCAAACAAAGAGAACCTACCTGAATCTCTATACAAACTTCCATGCAACACCAACATGAAAGTGTCAGGAACATAACAGCAGATTTAAATCGCACTAAATCCACATATAAGAAGGATTTTGTCGGAACTTCGTATCAAACCTCACATGTTGTATTAAAATATGCACTTATGTAAAACCGGTCATTCACTACCGCTCCACGCCGAGCAAATGGCATGGTGGCACTCCATACCATTCTATTTTTAACCCATCTACTTAGACAGGTCTTCATGATCGCTCCATTCCACGTAACTAGTCACTCCGATCACGACCCTTGCCTTCTCTAAATTCCTCGGTGAACCACGCACCTCCAAGTCTCTCACCTACCCACATACACATACTACTCCTGCCGCCTTTATGGACGGGCCTTCCAAATGGAGTGATGGATATTCTGATGGGCGGGACGTCCAACCGTCTGTTCCACACCACGGGAATTCTGACCGTTTTTCACATTTACGATCGGTGTTGGCTTGGAGTGGTTGTGGATTACCACACAACCTAAATTTCTTATTCTTCCCTCCAAATGAGTAACGGAATTCAAATATTGGTGGAAGCATTTAATTAGATTCATTTGCGTATGGATTAACGCCGCTGTGCTGTTTGTGGATGGAATAAATTAGTTTTCCCTTTTATCTGATAGGAATTTGGTTATAACTTAAGCTCAAAAAATATTAAAATTTAAATACAGGGGAGTCTGGTTTTTGGATATTCTTTCCATTCCTTTATTACTTCTGAATTCATTCAATATCAAAAATCGCAATATTATTTGACCGCTTCCATTATTGTTTTATGGTTGCTTGTTTCGATAATTGTAATGATCTGGGTGGTCATGTAGTTAGGGTTGCTGGAGATACTAAGTCGATTAGACCACTCGGAAGAAAATGTAATGGTTAATTTTTCATTAATTGTTTTAATCAGTCAGAGTTTTATTTGTGTATTTCTATTCTCCCCCGGGGGCACCGCAAGAAAGTGTATGAGAAGCCGCCGGATAAATAAGTTGGTTATAGCTTCTTCTGGGGGTATAGTAATGAGTTACCACCAGTCCGATGACGGGATATACCTCCTTTGGGAGGGTTTGGGCCGTGGCCGGTAACCGCTACTAGGACTCCGACCTTAATTCCGTGACGCGGTTATTCAACGACTTCGCATGCCTCGGCAGGGCCACGGCCCAACCCCTCCCGAAGGAGGTATATTCCGTCACCAGACTGGAGGCAACTCAATCTCACACCATTATGATTTGGGATTGTGTGGCAATGGTATTCCTATGGCGAATAAAATTAAAATAGTTGTTGCTTCAATTGAAGAGCTTAAAAAATAACTAAGTGAGATTAGCGATGTTATGTTAAAATGACTCGTAAGGATAGTCTAAATAGCATTGAAGCATTCTTGAAATGCATGAAACAGCATGAGAAAGCCATGTCATTTTTCTTGAGCTGGAATTGTATAACAGGTAGAATAAACTGATCAGCAGAGAAGAAACTATCACAAGCTTCTTAGGAAAATACAAGTCTTTATCTTGAAAGCTTTATTTAAATGCTTTTTCTTAAAGAGAGAGGCCTATCTAACTTTTCTTTTTAACTTGAATTACGGAATATTGTTAAAGGTCTTAAGTTTAATGCATGGTACAGTAATATTTTATGCAAAAGCCATCCCCTTTCCTTCCTGTTCCTTTTTTAACCATCATTTTCTATTATCCTGCATCGGTAATCTTATAAATGAGACTCTACTGCATTATTAGAGTGGATTCACAGGTGGATTCTGCAAGTACTTTTTATTCATAATTTAAAAGACTTTTTATATATCTACATTTTTCACAAAAAGAAGTTATTTTGGTTTATTGCCTCTACATATCGTATATTCATTCGTCTTATTTTCACCTTTGTATCATATAATATATTTTTTTCTCGAATTTATCTTTCAATACTCATCCCATATTCTTGATTTAACAATAATCATATATAAATTCTAAGATAATTAAACGTTTTACAAAAAAATGCAACCAACGACTGCTTATCCTGTCTCACTTTTCTGTTCTAACATAGTTCTTTACGAATCCACGAAACTCATATCAAGTTAAGGACTCAAACTAGAGTAAACATTTGTTTTTAATCTTCGAGTATAGTACCACCAAAACCGAGTTACTTTTTGGAGTGGCTGATTTTTTTGGGAGAAAACGTATAAAAGAATATGTTCTCCAACAGTTGGAAAAAGAAATATTCCTGCGATGGAAAAAAGAGACTAACCATGTTTTTGTCTGTGATGACCGAAAAAAACTTTTCATGATACGAAGTGAGTTCTTTCTTAAACTTTTCGTCGCCCATAAACGTGCCTTTAGGCCTTTTAACAGGGTTTTCGAATGTTTCTGACTTATCCCATTTGAAAACTCATTCTCTTGCTTTATCAGTAGGGCATTTTTCCTCGATTTCGAGACAAATATACACACAAATCTAAATTATCTCATGTTATTCACAGAACTTTTCGAATTGTTGAAGTTATTTAAGTATCTTCTAATGACAATAATTTTGAGCCTTAAGAATGTTTGATTAAAGGGACTTGGAACCCTAAGTCCGTTAACCCTGACCCTGTTACTTCGATGTATCTTTCTCAAAATCTGTTATAGATTCACGTTTGAATTTTTTTATAAAAGTAAAATGTATCTTTCTCATTATACTGAAATAATTATTTTTTAAAAAAATCAAAAATTTATTTTTTACAAATATTTTGTGTCGAAACAAAAAATGTGAAATTGGTCATTTCGATGTATTTTTTCTGAAAAATTGTTTTAGATACATGTTTAAAACTCTTTATACAAGTAAAGTACACCATTTTCATTATACTGAAATGAGCGTTTTTTTAAAAAACTCAAAACTTTATTTTTTACAATTTTTTCGAGTCAAAATAGGGTATAATTTCATTATGTCTAATTAAATATTTTGTAAATTTATAAAAAAATTAAAAATTAACCATACGCTCATTTCAATATAAGAGAAAGGTGTACTTTACTTCTATAAAAAATTTCAAACGTGTATCTATAACATATTTTGAGAAAAGGTACTTCGAATTGGCCAATTTCACATTTTTTGCTTTGACACAAAAAAATTTGTAAAAAATAAATTTTTGATTTTTTTTAAA
The DNA here is from genome assembly GCA_013235015.1 of Araneus ventricosus. Taxonomy (NCBI): domain Eukaryota; kingdom Metazoa; phylum Arthropoda; class Arachnida; order Araneae; family Araneidae; genus Araneus; species Araneus ventricosus. The sequence continues at coordinate 13,659 of BGPR01027063.1, forward strand.
ATCATTTTAGTATAATTAGAAAAATGTACTTCACTTGTATAAAAAATTTACATCGAAGTGGCCAATTTAACATTTTCGGACTTGGGGATCCAAATATTAGAGTGGTGAACCACTCTAATAGTGGTCTAAAGCTCTCAATGAATTAGAATGGTAAACCTGCAGCAAAAAGTGTCTAAATCTTTACTTGCATAGTGATTGAATTACTGAAATTTCAGTAAATTATTTTTAAAAAAACCTCAGGAAATATTGAGTTATGAAATAAAAACTACATACGGCATTTCGTTGCTTCGAATAAACTAAAATAAAATGTATGATTACTCATAAAATTTCAAATGAAAGAAAATGCACGTAATGAATTTTTGAAAAAAAATTCTGTAAGTATAATATTATTTTTGTGCGTTTCTATTAAAACAACGGACCGCGATGGCCTGGTAGTAAGGTCTTGGGCTCGGCACCAGAGGGTTCGAAAACCGATTTCACCTAAGAACCGCAATATAAGCGAACCCGGCTGATACCCAATCCGTCGTACTAAACGCCTCATCCTCCGCCTGTATCGCGCCGACATCTGCCTATGGTTCAAAATTACGAAGTCCGTCCAAAAATAACCCTCATATTAATACAAAACGGGTCGTAAATATATCTAAACTAAACTCTTAAAACAACTGACGCATACAAATTTTAGAAAATATCAATTTGTGACATATCTACTATATCAAGCACTTTGCAGATTTTATATATGATTCAGAACTCTACAATGAACTTCCAGGAACTTGCAAAGCAGAAAAACGTCAAGAAAAAGACAAACCTTCGACAGTTTACTTCTGCCACATTCGAACAACTGCTAATGGAAAAGAGACATTTATTACGACTTAATATATTTTAACGATGTTGGAGTGCATCATTTTTTCTTGAAAAAAGACTTGACTGAGGAAGAATTTTAATACGTGAATGAGCTACAATTTTTACCTTATAACAGAAATGAAACTACAGCTGTGTCTATCTTCTCTGTTCAAAAATAACAAATGTTCATTGATGTAAGCAAACGATATTGACATAAACAAATATATTTTGCCAAATAGCTTTTCAAGAAAACGTATCTATTCAACCTTTAAAAGGAACTGTAAAATTAACATTTTCTAACGTAAATTACCGTGAAGTCGAATGTTTGAAGGATATATTACCTTTAAGGATAACATTCTATTTAAAATATTTAGTCATGTCGTCCAGTATCTTGCAAATTAGAAGGGAATCACTTTCTGGATTGTCTATCAGATTTCTCGCTTCAAAAATATATCTTGAGATTAAGTCTAGTCGGAATATAAATGTAATACAATTATAATGTAAGAAATACTTGTATTGGTAAAAAAATTTAAAAAATACAGAATTATCAGTATCGAACTGTTACTCATATATAAAGGTTTTAAAGAACGATTATATAAAAATAATTTTTCAATATGCTGGATAGTATTTCCGTTATTTTCGGAAATTTTGAACAAACGGTTCATTGCAAATAATTCTCTCTTATATAAACGTTATCTGTTATTTTTTCACGCACGGTCTTTTTTTCAAAACTATGTTTAATTTTGCATTGATTCCTTTTATTATTATTCTTTCAGAAATCTCCATTTCTGATATAATAATAGAGATAATAGCTCCTTTTTTCGTTATTTTAAGTACCGTATATCATCTTTTTGGTAATGTCGGATGAAAATTTTTTTTACTGCTAAAAATAGCTTATGTAGATAAATTTTAAATGTTAACCTGGGTTTGGAATTTTCTTACTTTTTCCTCAATTAAACTGCTGCTTTTCTACACAACTCTTAAAAAAATACTTTTGTTTTCGAAATAGAGATCTGACTTAAGTTTTACAACTGTTTATTGCTGTAAAAATATTCTTCTTCTTTTATTTCTAAGAAACCATGACTTCTTGCGCATGTAGGTTCTTTCTTTCCACCATCTACCATATATCTCAAAGATGGCGCTACAAAAAGGTGCTATATTTTAAAATTTTAATTTCTCCAGAGTTCCATCCGGGTTTTATCTCATATAATTATTTTAGAATAGTTTCAAATCATTTGCAATAAAATAATTTTAATTGATACATTGTTATATTAAATAAGAAAATTCGCCTGATTTTTTGATGTTGTATGAAATGAATTCTATAATTTTTTTTAATATTTCGCATCTTTCATCAGGTGCAATTCTATACTTAATTAATTTAATTATAAGCACAAAATTTTCATGTAAAATACGAAACTTTCACGTATCAGTACAATAATAGGAAGTATCGTAATTTTCTTGTATAAGAATATCGTTCATGGTGTGTTTTATTACAAGTTGTTTATTACGTTGGAAACAAGTTTCGAAACTAGTAATGAGTTACCTGCTTTTGTAGATCTCTATCATTTTTAAAATTATAATTTATTAACGCCAGCGTTTGTTGTATATGAAGTTTTGTTATATACTGTTCAGCAACGGATTCCGAGACTACCACTTTTGGAAGATTTTACACCGGAAAGGTGTGTCAGGCAATGAGTCATGTGAGCGATTTCTGGAGTTCTTTGTTAGATCACTCTAAGTAAAATGTAAACATTTTCTCTGCCATGCTTCACTTTTCCCCTATTTTGATGAAAATTACACCGCCTGGCGCATGCGCAAAGGCGCAGAGGGTTTCGGAATCCGTTTCTAAACAATAACATAAGTTATTGCAATGAACAGCATCAATTTCTTATATTTGGAGCTATAAACGATGTGTTTCAGACAAAATGTTGTTTTATGACTTCTAGAATTCAAGTATTTGTTTCGTAGATAAACTAAGATATTTGCCAAATAAAAAGAAGCAATCAAATTTCAAAATTTCCTAAAAATAAATTCATTAACTTTTAAGCTTCATTGATTTTAAACGAATACATATCTTGAAGCACAAACATTTCCTTGCAAATAATAAAGTAAAAAGATACTTAATTTATATAAAATATCTGAACTTTTAATTATGATAAAAAATGCAACAATGAATTAATCAAAGCATAATTTTTTATTAGTTTATGGTTCAGTATTTTTTTACAATTCTGGAAAGATCAAAAACTTCGGCAAACAAATTTTGCGGCTCGGGGGGGGCCTTGTTTTCCTGAAACGGGCGCCGCGACGCGTTGTGTTAAAAACTAAACCTCAGATAATTTTAATTTCATTTGCTAAATACGTAGGTCAGTACAAAAGTTAGTTGCACTACTTCGTAAAAAATCTTGGTAAAGCGGTACTATGTTGATGCTTTGTGCCAACACTGCACACATTTACCTGGGCAGCTGCAGGAATTAATGCTGAAAAAGCAATATCGCGTCAAATTATCGCAAAGTGGTGTAACATGTTCGAGAAAGAATGTTCCTATGATGACGCTTACCGCGAGAGAAGACCATCAAATTTATTCGACAAATACTGAGCTCGTTGCTAGTTTGAAAGAAGGGGCTCTTGCATACAACCGCGTAACAGAAGACGAAATCGCACATGACCTGGACATTTCACATGTAAGTATACCTAAGGATTATTGTCGAGACTCTTGAATTCTGTAAAGTTTGAGCTTGATGAGTGCCTCGTCTATTGATGGAACACAAAGTCCAACAATGGTTGTTGGACGTTGGACGGAAATTTTTCGCATAAGGCACATAAAAACCTCTGCCACGCATCGACAAATGTTTAAATAAACCCGATGATTACATCTAAAAGTAGCTCTAGTATGGAACATTAGTGTACGTATATCATTATTGTAAAATTTCAAACCTGTTTTGCTTTCTGAAGCAGTGTAACTAACTTTATGACCCACCCTCGTACTTTACCGTGGGGTTTCGTTAACCCCTTCGCTTACAAAAACATGTCTGATACGTGCATCGAATAACAGAATTTCTGCTATTTAAATCCATAATTAAGTTATAACAATTAATTTAAATTCAAAAATCACCCGAACACGCTTAAATGTCTCAAATATCCTTTACCATCTCAAATAGACCGATGTAAAAAATATCACTAATGGGTGTTGTCATTTAATTAGAAGGTTAAATAAATTCGTAGGTTAAAGGGTAACGACAAATCCACACGTAATAGAATTAGCTTAAATTTTTCTCAATCAACAATGCCAGGACCCCGGTTGGTCGCCAAAGGCGGCTAGTCGTTTTATAAGAATAATGATAGAAATGAAAGACGATGCTCTTGTAACAAAAAACGTCTTTCTGTCAGAAAACACCAGCCTATTTTTACATTGTTTGAAAAATGTTTCAAATCTCTATCTATTGAGCCGTTCGCACCACAACAAATGCATCTTTTGAAAATATGTTAAGCCAATATCGATATTTAAAATGCGTCATCTTCATACCTAATCATTAGCATTATCAACTCTAAATGCATTTATTCCGTGTGACCCGAACTCATTTATTTTATGAAAAAGCAAATCATTGTCCATCTTTCATAAATCCATCACTTCTTTGAACGCATCTTGCTTTGCTAAACAAAGAACAGAGCATTCTCTGAAGAAGCACATAATAATTTACGGTATTAAAAGCCAGAGTTTAAAGTAGTTTCCTAGCAACTCTATATTCAAACATTGATGTTTGCATCTCCGAAACATAAAAGAATCGATTGAATGGAGTTTCCGACAAAGGAAGGGCATCCTATTTACATTAAAATGCCTTTTATTTATATATGTGAAGATGGATTGTTCCAAGTTAATATAGCCAATTGTCCACTAGCTTGATGGCCTCCTAGCACGTGTTGATCTTTCGTCGTGGTCAATCTTCTGACCTACTTCCGCTATTTTACGAGCGCATGTTTTGGCGGAAATTGCTAGTAATGGTCTTTGGATAGTTTGTTGCAAATCGTTATGAATCCATTAGGGATGTTGCGAAGTAGAGATGGCAAAGCCGTTCCACACATTGATTAAAGAATTTTCCTTCGATAGTTTCTGTAATAATAGTACCTTTTTTTTCTGACAAAACGAACATGTTTGGAAATAAACATGAAGCAATTTAAGAAATAAATTTTTAGATAACTAACAATTGAACCTCGCAGATTTGAAAGCATGTACCTATATTATTTAGGTTCCAGCAGTTTCCTAGATGTAACGTCTCAGCTTTGGGCCTATTGCATGTTAAATCATACGTAGGGGCCAAACGTCCTCTCGCTGATATGGTGCGGAAGTTTTGAAAGAGCGATGCTGGCTGAGGTTTTGTCCTAGTGATATGAAGGCTTTCAAAACTCCGAAGGTCAGTCCCAAAATAGCCCTCGTGTGGCTTCAAAACGGGATGTTAATATAAATAAACTGTCATATTTTAAAATTCTTGCAATCCTTTTGCATACAATCGTCAATCTCGATGCACTGTGGTTACAAGATAAGTTAAAGGGACTTCGCACTCCCAAATTTTTTTTCAACAATTTTGATCGAACTTATTTAATTTTGTACTAGATAGATGTAAGTTGTGCAGAAACTTAAATTTCTAAAATATTTTTCGTTTTCAAAAGTTATAAATTTAAAATTTTTAATTTTTTTAAAAAAATTAAGCCTTTTTTTAAAATGCTTCTTCTCTTACAATTTTTAATATTTTTTCCATAAATGTTTTTGAAAGGGACATCTCAATGTACTTAACAGAATTGGGGATTGATATTGATATCTACATTAGTTTCTGAGAAAAAAAAATTCAAAATTTTCTAAAAAGTTTTGGAAAATATCAGAATTTTTTTACTTTGTACATTAAAAAAAATTTCTAATCAAAATTTTTACAAATCCATCCCTATTCTCTTAAATATGCATTTGCGAGTGAACAGAACAAATCTCAAGTAAATAGAATGAAAGAGATTGACTTTTAGCATTTTGTAGCAGAGAAAATTTTGGAAAAAAGCAAACTGAGGAAAACAGCTTTAAAGATTTCAACACAATAAAGTTGTAATAAAAACAACTTATATCAAGCTATTTTTTTCAGAGAAATAACTTGACATTTGCAAGTCCTAAGGTATCAATTTTATTAATATATATTATTACGATAATTATTAATTAGCATCATCATTTATACGGATATTTAGAAAAAAATGAGAAAAATTTCATTTTTTTTCAAATTTTTTAGTCAAAATATTTAATAAATGATCTGCTATACTATTTATCAAATATCGGTTATAACAGAGCAAAAATTTTAAACCATTTTATTAAAATTTTATTCACAGTGAGAAATTCAAACAAAAACAGAATCGAAATCGGTGAAGAGGATGATGTGCTTAATAAATAATAAGAAGCGAAAAGAGTAAGCAAACAAAAAATAAACTGTTGCTGTTTGAAACGATTATCTTGCTTTGCTTTCATGGAAAGAATGAGGTGGCTTTAAAATCAAGCTCCCGTAGCACTTACATGAAACAACAGGTTAAAAGTTATACTATAAGAAGCCATTTCGTTTCCATTAAGTTTAGTTTTGTTATTTTAACTTTCTATTTTGAAGAAATACGAGTGCATATCAGCGAGTATGTTTCCCTATATTTTCCATGAAATGCAATGCTTATATCATCGCGAAGAAAGGTCTAAAGTGTTTCAAAGGAATTAAAGTTCGTATATTATTTATTCTGTTTGGAACAATTAAATCGTGCGCAATTGGCATCCATTTAAAATGGCGAAAAGACTGATAAAATGGTTCCAGATTAATTGTTTTTGGTGCCACGTAAAATCTCTTGGATTCCTGGCAATAGGAAACTCTGCTAGATTCTCTTTATAGTCTTGATTTTGTCTTTATGTCTTTTATTTATTCCCCAAGCTTAGGAAACATGAAACATCTTCACGACATCTTTCACTCAGATAATGACGTTAAGCAGTCAAGCAAGCCTTTCGGAAGCCACTGATTTCATCACCAGGACACATGTCTCTACTTCGTAGGCTAAGATTCATTGATTTACCGGTAAGATAAATGTCTCAACAAGCAAGGTGATTATGTGGAAAAATAAGGCACACTTATATATGGACCTTCATATATGCTACACTTTCTTTATTTTACATTTAAAATTCTTAAAATAAAAAATGGGAACCTTGCTTTATGATATACCCTCTTAAAAGAATTATTTTGAGGCAAACCTCGTACTTTTGAGCCATGGTCAGATTTCTAGTACGATACATAAGCAGGCACCCCCTCTCCAAACTTCCGCGCCACTCCTGCGGAAGGACGTTTGACCCTCGACATCAGATTTAACTGGCAACAGATTCACACAAACATAAAAAGTCTTTGGTGGAATCGGTTCTTTAATTTGAAACCCTCCGATCCCGAATCTGAAGCCTTACCACCAGACAACCACGTCCTTTTTTTTCTTTGAAACCCTCCGATCCCGAATCCGAAGCCTTACCACCAGACAACCACGGCCTCTTGA
>BGPR01027064.1:1482-21040 GCA_013235015.1 Araneus ventricosus
ATCCAGAAATCAGTGTTTCCCGAGCATGCCGGATAGTTAAGCTTTTACTGTAATAATATTACATCACATTAATTATTGGATTGAATAGTTTACATTTCTTATTGTTATTCTGATGTAATGATCTTTTCAAAATTCTCCATAACAAGTTTCTTTTGTTTTCTAAACCAAATTATTATTTTTTTAATTTTCTCTTTCTGGAAATACAGTGTGTCTGTAAAGTCATGGTGCACTTTTGACTGGTCACAGGAAACAGGGTTCGTACTCTTCTTGAAAACGATTTTCATTTTCAAGCACTATGGAAACTCCTTGAATTTGGGTTTTACTCCTTATAAACTCCTTGATTTTCAATTTTTAACATTTCTTTTATTAAATTTGTACTATGTTTCACCTATAAAAAGGATTCTAAATCGCCACTGTATCAATTACCATGTACTTTGCGTTGCTCTTTCCACGATTTGATGTTCATCTCCTAGCAGTATTCAAATTTTAATAACTGGTTTTAAATGCCAATCAGTAATAACCAAAACAATAGAATGGTGCAAATTGAGAATGTTATTTCTCCTGGATTATTTCGAAAAATTAACTGTATTTCTTTAAATTGTAATGTATGGTTTGTTGTAAAGGACATATATTGTGATGGTGGAGTTGAAGGAAAATAGATAGTATTAATCAATTTTAGCTAAATTAGTTTTAATAATCAAGAAATTTTGTTAATTTTATTTTCTTCATATACTGTTTTATAAGCAATAAAAATGCCAAAAAACAGTTTCTAATATCTAAATCCATGTCTCTCTTTGCACCTCTATATTTTAAATACTGGATCACTGTGCACTACATAAGGTGCATAGTGAGGCATGGAAATTATTTAAGAATTTAATTTCTAAAAAAAAATTAATGGAAGTAGTTTTTTATTTGAAACATGGTAAATCATGGTATGTAATGAACTTTTGGGGTAGTTGTATAATTTTATGAAAAATTGTGTGTCAACGTCACCACTCTATTTTCATGTAAATAGATTTAACATGGAATTCTTAGATAAATCAGCTTAGTAAAAACTTATAAAAGAAATAAATATAACCGCATTTATTTCAGTTATTAGCAATGTTTTAAATACTCTAATATAATTTTTGTGTACTTTAAAAAGAGAACCCTTTTTCATGCATAAATATTGACTCCTTGAAAATTTTGAAAATACTCCTTGAAAACTCCTTAAATACTCCTTGATTTTTAATTTAAAAATCAGTAAGAACCCTGGGAAAGCAACGAAACAAGATAGACAGGCGACATCTTCACCAAATAATAGGAAAACTCTCCAGGTTTGCATACCTGTTCAGCGCAGTTCAATGTGGGCTCCATTTGTTGCCCTACACACATCTAAACCTTAGTCCAGTTCTTCCCACACACGGGTAAGGACGTCTGGTGTAACAGAGTGAATAACAGTCTGTGATTTTCTGTTTTAAATGATTAATGTCATTGATACGTTCACTGTACACATGTTGCTTCACATAACCCCACAAGTAAAAGTCTAATGGCGTTAGGTCTGGGGATCATGGTGGTCATGCCATGACAGCACCCCTGCCTATCCACCGCTGGGGGAATGTTCTATCCAGAAACTCACGAACATTATTGCTGTAGTGTGGAGGAGCACCATCCTGTTGAAAGATGACACCTTCTGGAAATTGTAGAACTGCATACAATTGTAACATGTCGAGGTAGATTTTTGACGTCAAAGTCAGCCGGCAAAGAAAAATGGTCCTATAATTTTATCATGCATCAGGGCACACCACACATTCACCTTAGGGGTGTTACGTTCGTACTCAAAGTAGGCACGAGGATTTTCAGCTGCCCGTACTTGACGTTATGGCGATGAACATGTCCACAGACATGGAATGGGTTCACGGTGTTGCTACGTCATCACCTGCACTCGCACACCATTACACTACAGACACTCTTTGGGATACTGTCTAAGGTAGCTCAAGTTTCAAACTTTTGCTTCGTTTCTGTTCGCTACAACAAGCGTTCATAACTGCACCGTGACTTTACGGACACACTGTATAAGTAACTTTGCCATTGCCAAAGCTTTTGAAATGAAATTTGTTGTATTTCCTTTATTTGTTTCTTAATTTTGTAGTTGTGCAAATGAAGTTGATGAAAGTAAAAAGAAGCAAAGTGTTTGGAAAGATTTTGTCAACAATATTTGCACGAATTCTATTTTGGACACTCGCAAAGGAAGAGCTGGGTGCATTTTAAACCCTCTGAGAGGTTTATCACTTATTCCTTGTTTTTCTTTCTCTCCTTTTTCTCCAACATCTCCAAGTGACGGTGAGTTTATTTATTTATTTTTCTGTCCTTTCCTTTCAACCAGTCATTTTCTTACTTCAGCCATTTAGAACAGAAATAAATATGTTTATTATAGTTAATAGACGTGTAATAATAACATAAAACAGTAAATAATAATAGCACAATAACATAGAACAGTTAAATATGTTTATTTGTAAAATTTCAATGAAACAATATAGATCTGCATGACTTTCTTAATTATTTATGGTTGATAATTTTGAACAATTTGATAGAATTGTCAGCAGTTGAGGTTTTCACAATCCCTAAATTCATGTATATGATCCCACTTGCTGCTGGAATCTACAGTTTAACCCCTTACCATTGTATCCTGAGCTGAGTTCATACATCGAATTATGGCATTTTTACACTTATAATCTAAAAATAAGATCATTCATAGATTTTATCATTTGATACAAAAATGGCCGGTAATCCATTAACATCTCAAATGTTCTATGTGTTCTTAGTTGATTCAATCTGACAACACATTCCCGAAGCAGAAGATGATAATCTGATTAGACGGTACAGAATACTACACTGTTAAGTGGTTAAGAAGTGGGGAAAACCTACCAGTTTAAACCGAAAACCGGGTTTTTTTGTTTCGGTTAACCGGTTTTTTCGGTTATTTTTTTTGCCCCGGTTATTTTTTTAAATCCAAAAACCAGATCAGAAGATAGGCTTGTTTTTAGGTTCGACTAGACTGAAATTTACCAAGTTATAAAGCTTTGAATTTCATCATTTTAGGCCAATCACTAACAACCGCTTCCTCAAGGCATCTGTTGGTTGGCGGATTACTGAAAGAATCTTTATGAACAGATAAATATTGACCAATGGATTGATTTCCTGCAAAAACAATACTAATAAAAAAAATTTGTCTGCAAACGGCATCTGTTTTTTAGCCAAAAAATATTTATCTTTAGTCGGAAGTACTATGGCATCCGAAAGATTAGTATCTATGTTGAATGATGTTGTTTCCGATCAGAGGTGTTGACTCCCAAATCAACACATTGCTGAAAGAGTATTTATGAGCAGATTAGATGATAAATATTGGCCAATGACTTAATTTCTTGTGAAAACAATGTTAATAAAAAAATTTGTCTATAATACTTGCGTATTGCAATAATTACTTATTCATTTATTAATTATTCATTGCATTAATTAATTATTGTATAATACTTACTTATTGCATATTATTATTAATAATAAATTCTGTCCATAAAAGTTACTTTAAAAAAAAAACCGAAAACTGGTTTTTTCAAAAACCGATTATTTTGAGTAGTTTTAATTGCCAGGTTAAACCGGAGGTGAAAAAAACCTGTTTGACCGAAAACCCGGGGGGGGGGGGGGCGCAATAACCACCATCCCTATTAAGAAGCCCTGAATAGAAAATTAGTGTTTCATATTGTTATTCTCGCATGTATGAACATTTTGTAGATTCGAAATTGATTATTAATATTTTAAAAACTTGAATTATTTGAAAAGCTATATGATACTTCTCATTGACTTATATGATTTTAATAAAACAATTTTGAGAAAAGATATATGTTAGTAGATAACATGTAATAATTAGCATATATTATATTAACATGTATTATTTTATCACACAGTTTATATATTGCATCTTTATATTTAATCATTACAACCAATTTCTTATGTAAATGCAAAAAATATGGAATGATCCTTATTTAAAATAATACAGAAAGAAAGCCAAAGCAATATTATGTTAGAATTAAACATGTGGAATAAGTAAAATTATTAATGCAGCATTTAAGTGAACTTGTGGATTGACAGTCAAGATGTAATGTGCTTTCAATATTTAGTATTTAATACTAAAATTCTGAATGAGATGTTTGTTATTGCATGATTATACAGATTAAAGTTGTGTATCAAATTTGAATTTATTGTCATTGTATCTTTGCACCAATTTTTATATAAAGCTATTCAGTGATAATGCTGATTTTGAGTAATGGCAAAAACATGATTTGAATATGAAAAATGTCATTCAACTGTAGTGTGTTTGTGATCAAAATAATAATAGTTGCAATCAGTGGCGAATCCGGTGGGGGGGGGGGGCCATGGGGGCGGCAGCTCCTCCCAGAGATGTTGTTCTTAATTTTCCTTTCTTTTAAAAAATAATAAAAACTTGTCAACATTTCTTTCTGGCTTCACAGGCTCAAAAATTTCCCTACTTTTCTAGTCATTCCACATGTACTTGTAGCATTGACAGGGCCGAAAGCATTTTTTAGCTACTTATTTCACTGTATTTTTTATTAAATTATCGAAAGTATTGTATTGTTCTTTATGATTCTTATTGTCAGGTGAGTAAAGTCTGTAAAGTTGAAGTGTTTTGGTTTCCATAAGCCTTGAGGTTTGACATTCGTCACGACGATACAAAATTTTTATGACCTCAGCCCCTCCCAAACCCAAATCCTGGATTCGCCACTGGTTGCAATTCAAGAGAAATATATTTATAAAATATCATCTCTGAAATGCTGTGTCAGAATTATTAAATTATCATTTGTGACTTTTGATGATAGAGAGGGTCATTCTGTTATTGAGGCTGTTAGGCTGTTTTACTAAAATTATTCTTGCAAAGTTTAAGTGTAAATTTTCACTTTTGCATTTTCATGCCTCTGAACAATACTAAGATTACAGTAATCATTATTATGATGAATGCTTGTGGGGGAGAGGGCTTTCTCTTATCAGGTACACCACCTGCTAAGAGACCCCCCCCCCCTCCATGTAGTGTGAAGTGATACCAGTTGGTTAGAGTTGAACTTCCAATGACGTAACCTGAATTCCAACAAACCCTCTGAGATTTACATTCTTACTACCTAATGTTATCAATTTTTAACTGTTCTATGATTGTGTTATGTAATTGTGAGTGTCTAATATTAAATGTACTAAATATAATTATTTGAAAGCTAGCAGATATCATAAGATGATTTATTTGTTCTTGTTGTAGATATGTTATTCAAAGGACTTACTGAACCAGCACCAACTGATTCAAAGACATTGTACTTAGTAGATGGTGGTTTGACCTTCAATTTGCCATTTCCTTTACTGTTAAGACCCCAAAGATCTGTAGATTTGTTTATAACATTCGATTTCAGCAGTCGTGAAGCGGATCATACAGCTCCATTCAAGGTTTGATAATTTATAGCAATGTATCTTTGTAAAAGCATTCTTTATTGTTTGTGTATCTAAGCATTTGATATAAGTAGTCTTAAAAGTTTTTTTTTTTTATTCTTTGAAACAAAGATATCGGTTATTGTAATCATAAGTTTATTGTCTGCAATGTAATATTAACCTTTTGCATCTCTATCATTGGCTATGTATTTCTCCAGCAACCTTTTTTACTTTCTCGTATATGAAGTATACAAAGAGAAAGTATTGTAATCGTCAAAAAATTCGAACTCGAGATTTTGACAAATCTCCACGTTTTAGACCTCCCTGAGTCCGAAAAACACAATTTTGAAATCATGTCTGTCTGTCGGTGAACACGATAACTCGAAAACTATTAGAGCTACGGGGATGAAATTTGGTGCGAAAATTTACGCGCTTTTGTAATTGTTACGGTTGTGGTAGTGTAAATTGTTTTCTTGGGAATTCAATTCCATAGCAGAATTTTCGCTTTAGTATTCATTGCATTGTCTATTTTATCGCACCTGCTTCAAAGTAATATTTTTTGAAACATGGCAACAGATATTTGATTTCAGGTTTGTTTCACTTTCTCGTATACGAAGTATACAGAGAGAAAGTATTGTAATCGTCAAAAAAAATTCGAACTCGAGATTTTGAGGAATCTCCACTTAGAAAGTATACGAGAAAGTTTAGGGGAGACCACTCCCGATGGTTTTATTTATGATGCTGGAAAAAGGTAAATAAAAAAAATCACTTTTAACTATTGTTGCTTGAAGTATTTCAATGGCATTTCTTCTCGCATAATAGTAAAAAAAACATTTAATAAAGCAACACAATGCTGTACTTGAAACACTAGCTAAAAAAAAGATAACAGTAAATCAGTGGTAGTGACGGTAGTTTTTAAAATAGCTATTTCTGTAAAACAAAACTTTAAAATCTTTACAAAATGGAAATTATTTCCAAACAGTTTGCATACAAAAATTAAGACATGGAAATATCAAAATTGGCTTCTGAGATAGGAATAATAAAGGGAAATAAAATCTTGACTTGTGTGCCACCACATAATTATGAGAATTCACTTTTTTTTTGGTATGATTAATGACCAAGATTATTCATTCTGCAAGCATTGCCAAAGAAATATGAAAGAGAAAATTTTTCAATGTCACTTTCCCCAAAAAGAACAGTTAAAACAAATCTGGATGTACAGTCATCAATGGAATGATTGGGACACCTCTGTAATTCTGGTATATATTATCACATCTTCTCAAAACTAGTGTCAATGTTAATGGCTCAAGAGGACAGGTTTATTCAGATTTTTAAAAAATGATTAACTGAGTTAATTAACAGCTGTGTCAGAATTTTCCCATTACGCCTATCAATTTTTTTCACTGAATTGACTCCCTGTCAAGCCTCCCCATAAATTTTTATACAGTTGTGATGATAATTTTGAGAGTTATAGGGTTTTGAAAAATGCCGTTTCCCATGTTAAAAGAATTTTAAGAACTTCTGATGATATCTCGGAACGTATTATATATTTCTCAAAACTTTTTTCACTCACTAAAAGAACGCTAATTTTTTACATTAAGTCGTGAAAAAATTCATCAATAAAAAAAATTAAATATTTTTAAAAAGTTTTCAATATGACTGAGAAATAAAAGTGAATTATAACATAGTGAAATTTTTACATGAGAGCAAAGCTGAGACTATATTGCCAGTGTCCAAAAAATCAAGCGCATATTGTTACAAAGCTATAAAGTCGTTCCCCTGAGATGCTAATTTTAGCGACAGACTTGGCAACTTGACGACAAAGGGAATTTTCTAGAAGGACCTCGAACTTTCAACCTATTTCTACTGGTTTCATGAACTTTCTAGAGATTATACGTCACTTCCTACGTAATGAAGTCACTTCTTGTTGAAAAGTATAAAGGCGAAGTCTCAAGCCAAGAAGAGTCAGTTTCATCACAGCAACATATTGACCATCAGGCGCCACTAATCTGTCATGACAGGAGGTAGCCCCCTTCGGGGGCGGGTACTCCGCAAATTATGTTGTAGTAGAAGAGTCAGTTGGAATTTGATCAGCAAGCAAGCTGGTGAGCTAACAAGAAACCTTTGAGCGCTGTGTTGAGATTTATTGGTTGTCTCCGTTATGAGTTTTTACTAGTGCTGTGTTAATATTTGTGCTACGTTTCTTTGCTTGGAATATTTGTAAAATAAAGATTTTGTTAAATCCTGCTTATTGGATTGCATTCATGTACACCCACAAGACAATTTCGTTACAATATACATAATAGTTTCCGAAATATTTACAAAAAACTGCAAATTCCCACTGTTGACATGCAACGCCCATTTTTTGAGGGATTGCAAATTAGTGTTCTTTTAGTGAATGAAAAAAGTTTTGAGACATATATAATACTTTCCGAGATATCGTCAAAAGTTCCTAAAATTCATTTAACATGGGAAATGCCATTTTTCAAAATCCTATAACTCACGAAATTATCATCGCAACTGTATAAAAATTTATAGGGAGGCTAATTTCATGACGGGAAGTCGATTCAGTGAAAAAAATTGATAGGCGTAATGGGAAAATTACGACACAGCTGTTAATTAACTCAGTTAATCATTTCTTTTTATCTGAATAAACCTGTCCTTTTGAGCCATTAACATCGACACTAGTTTTGTGAAGATGCGATAATATATACCAGAATTGCAGAGTTGTCCCATTCATTTCGTTGACGACTGTACCAGGAACTTCTTTTGTTTACATTATTAAACATATCTTCAAATATTGGTACATTTGCAGAGGTTTACATAAATGTAAATCCCTTGTTGTTCTTTCAAAATAACTTTTTTACATAAGCCATTAATGTTTTCTGTTACTCGTTCTTTTAAACTGTCAGCATGTCATTTTACTATTAACTCTTTGAGGACGACTGTCACGTGGGTGTGCCAGCTGCTTGGCACATTTTCTCCCAACTGTCACAAATATGTGCCAGCTCTTGTGGCTTTTAGTTACCGAAGGCCACATCGGTGTAATACCAGCTTTAATGCAATTAGGCTTAACTAGAAAAAGTGTATCGCCACTTTTTCAAAAATATTACAAGGTGCTAAAAAATCTCAAAATCCTTATAGCTTTGCAATACTATCCTTTAACCTATGTATCTATTCAATGCACTTAATTAATTTACGTATTCATTAAATGAATTATGCTACTTTTGTAGTATTCAGTTATGACTAAAAGTTATTTTGTCTTTATAGGAATTACTCCTTTCAGAAAAATGGGCTCAGATAAATAATTGCCCATTTCCACCCATACATGATCTTGTATCTGAGTACATAAAGCATCCACCTAAAGAATGCTATGTTTTCAAGCATCCTACCAATGAATTGTGTCCAATCATTATCTACTTTCCACTTTTGAACCTTGATTTCAAAAAGTTTAAGCAACCAGGTAATAAGTTCTTTGATTGTAACAGTTTTAACAGATTTGTAATATGCATTTTCCTTTTGTATATAAACAAAAATTTATTAAAAATTGCAACTTCTTTGATTCATTTTTAAAAGCTTATTTTCTGTTTATGTAGATATCGTAATATCATGCTAAACTCTACCCTTTGACATTCAGCAATTATAATGACTTTCTTAGGGTGGGCATCCTTTTTAGTTTTTTTACAATCCTTGATGACCAAAAGAATATTTTCTTATTATAAGATATGAGATAAATAATGCACATATTTTTAAAAATATATTGAATTTTTTCTAAGAGATACTAACAGTTGCTTAAGTAATTTCCATAAAATACTACAAAAACGGGTGCTTTAATGCAGTCTTCAAAAATTAGAAATTCCTTTAAAATATTTACAGTACAATGATAATTATTTAAAATGGCAAAATTAATGACGTAATGATTGTTTGAGAAAGAATCTTCATGCACAGTTCTGCTTTTGCAACCATCTTTTAAATTATTTAAATTGCTTTCCCTTTTTCTCAAAAATTCATATTTTTTGTCCTGTCTTTTATCCCAAAGAGAGGCTTGCATGAATGACTTTGAGCATTTCAATCATTTTTTTAATGGGGTCTTGTATAATCTGCTGTCAGAATGCAAAGTGTTCTTCGAGACTGCATTGTTATGAACAGCATAATGCATCTGGGATTTTCTCTTTTTTTCTCCCCTTCTTTTTGTAATAATAATTTTCTTTTACTTGACTCAACATTAATTATTTTTCATTTTCATGTGTACACATTCTAGATACACACCATCTTAGAAATTATCAGTGCTGCAAAAGATTTTTTAAAATGCATTTTAACGTCCATTAACCCCTTGGCATACGATTTTATTCAACCTCCTAATAAGATGCCATCACTCATTTGGGATATTTATTATTATTTCAATCTATTTAAGATAGTAAAGGATACTTGAGACATTTAAGTGTATCCAGATGATTTTTGTATTTAAAATTATTTGTTAACGTTGACCAAAATACGGTTTTAGATGGCAAATATTCTGTCATTCGATGTGCATGTCAGAGACGTCATTGTATGTTAAGGGGTTAAATAAAAATTCTTACATTCAATGCCAGGTGCTAAATTTTCTACAATTTAACAGTATCTAAATGATTTGGATTTAATGTGTTCTCCATTCCCAGTTAATGCTGGAGTATTGTCTAAAAATGAGCTCCAATATATATATATATATATATATGTATATTTTCTTTTCTGAAAAAATTATATTTGAATAATTGATTTATAATGAGAGAAGAAAAAACTTACATCTTAAGTGATGAGTGAGAATTGCTTACTTAGTGCGATTATTAAAGTTAAATTATTAAGGAATAAGTCAACGAAGATGGTGTAGGTGAGTGTGGTAGGGAAGTGTGTCAATTTCTGATTTTCTCTTGGAATAGGGATGGACTGCTATCCTCTACAAACAGGACAGGAATGTAGAAATGCCAGGGGGCTTTTTTTGTTTGTTTTTTTCTGTTCGTAGATCATTTTGCCATGTATATTAATACATTGAATGGCAACCATAAGATCAGTTGTGATTGTTGGATTTCCTTCAAAAAAAGCATGGCAGTCAAAGTGTTAAAGGATTTTGATCTCAGATTCAAATAATTTTGAACGGCAGTTGGGAACAGCTGGAAGCAATCTTTCTATTTGAATTGAGGTTTTGCAGAACCGCAATAGATTTTCACAACCAAATTGCTATTATAAGATGTAATTAACCAATGATTTTTATCTTAAATTGTAAAAGATCATTGAAATATCAGTAACGGAAAGTGGCAAATGTTATGAAAAAATGAATTTTCTGAAAGAATTGCAGGGATTCTACTGTACCAGTGGGTGTTGTCCCTAGTCCCATGTCCATCCAACTGGTTCGGTTGCCGTAATGGCATCAGGGGCATGGGGTGCCGTTCTGTACCAGTGGGTGAGCTGCCAACATGTGTATAACTATTACGAAATGTATCTAGAAAAAAAAACTGGCAAATTGATCATTATTTTGACTTGAAAGTATTTTTTTATGTGTGTGTGTAATTTATCAATAGAGTATTTTTTAAAAATATTTCTTGAAAATGTTTGTCACAATATTTTACTCTCTCAACATTAAATGCACTATTCATAAAATAAATGCAGTGCTAACTTAATTTTCTCTTATTGAAATTTTAATAATTATAGTTAACTTTTTAAATAATTGGATAAGTATATAAACAGCTGTGTAATCCACGTTTGCTGTTTTTTGTTTTTATCTAGGTGTTCCAAGAGAAACTGAAGAGGAATTGGAATTTGCAAATTTTGGCATATTTAGCGATTGTAAAAAGGCCTATTCTATCTATAATTTCAAGTACCCATCCAAAAAATTTGACCGTTTATCTCAACTTATGGAATTCAATGTCCTTAATAACATAGATATTATAAAAGAAAATTTATTAGTTGTTATGGAAAGAAAAAGGAAGTTTATGGCTCCAGAATCATTAGTCTTAAATCAAACCTGTGAGAAAAAGTGAAATTTTTCCACCAAATGTTTTTAAATCCATTTCTTGGGAATATAACCTTTATAAATGTTGAAATGTCTTATATTTATATATTTATCTTTACAACAAATTTTTTAAATATTTCTAATATTCATAAGTAGTTCTGAATTTTAAACAAAGTTGAGAGATTCTGCTCCTGCAAATTGTAAATATATAGAATACTGTATCATTTAAATCATTGTTAAGCTACTTTAAAAAGTAGATTTAATCATTAAATATTCTGTTCAATGGAAGAAAAAGCACTTGCAAAAGAATCAAATTCAAGTTTAGTGTTGTTGGATATATTCTATTACTGTTGTCTGTTAGAATGATTGGTTGCATTATGTTTTTAATTTTGATTTTATTAGCATTATTTATATATTTATTATTTTTTGGTATGTTGGTGATCAGACTTATTTTCACTCATAACTTGTGCTCTGTTAGGTTTTGAAGTTCTTTTATAACAGCTTGTGTGGCCATGATACTTCAATACACTAGGATGCTATACTTATAGACTATGATTTTATATTTTATTGCTTTAATTTGAAAGTTTTAAAACTGAGGAATCAAAAAATTGCTTGCCAAAAGTGAATTTAAATTGATTATTTTAAACAGAGGGGGGAAAAAAATCTGAAGCTTGAGGTTTACCATTGTTAATCATTTTCTTTTTCACTACTGTAACCTTCTTTCAAATTGACTTATTTATATAACATTTTCATTCATAAAAAATTGTATTATTATTAAGTATTTGCTTTATTTGTGAAATAAAAAAATAGGGTGATAAATTACTCTAGGATTACTTTCTTACAGAATATTATTAAATATAGTTTTCTATAATCTGATAAAATTAACTGAAAGAATAACTGCTGAAATTTTTATTAATTATTATTATTATGTTGTGTTTTATCACATTGGTATCATTTTGCTGCAAGCCATTTAAAAATGTTAATGTATATATTTGAAATTTTGATTCAGATATGGGAACAAAATAGAAATTTCCTCTGTTGTTTAGCATTTTTTTTTTTTTTTTTTTTTTTTAATTTTTTTCATTTATAAAAAATTTTTTTTTTTTTTTTTTTTTTCTCAGCATATGATTTTAACATACAGTCAAACGTCGCAAATCCAGAATCATCAGGACTTCGTCAATTCCGGATTTGGGATAATTCCAAATCTTAGATCATTTCAATATTAAGAAGTGAATTTAACGTCATAAAACACACATAATTCAATTTAACTTTTTTAAAACTTATTACTTATTTTCTTTGATTTTTAAACATAATTATTACATTAATTATTTCTTATTAATTTTAAAATTTTTACAAAACATTTCATTTAAAGTGAGTTACTTCATTAGTTTATTTTTATTTTATCACCATTTTGTCCGACTCCGAAATAAAGTCTGTTTGCTTAAGTCTTTTTATTGCGGTGTTCAACACTTCCACTAAGCTGTCAATTGGCATTTTATCTTCTGCTTGTGTTTCTTCTTCGCTCTCCTTGCTATCGGATACCGAAGTTTTGGAGTTCATCAACACTATACTGCATATTTCGCCATCGGTTAGCTGACACACTGTCGGGGATTTATGGTTGCAATGCTGTACTTCGAAGGCGTCATCTTCGGCAATTTCTTGTTCTCTTGACTTGACGTACTCAAGTAGTTCAAAAATTTCAGCTTTTTCTTTTGAGATCCTAACATTAGGATTACGATAGATCCCCCACCACCACAATAGCTTCGTCACACATCATTGTATATGTGGTAAAATCTTTCCCTCCCCAGATGGTTACGACCGGTTTCTGCTGACTCTGGGTGCCGATTTGGTAGATAAAGGTTAAGATTTTTTTTTTTGGGGGGGGGGGGTTACAGAATGAAAAAGGTTCGGATTTTGTATCTTTCCGGATTTTCGACATTTGACTGTATATGCATCTTATTTTAATATGTATTATTTCAGTTTCGTTTAAAGACAAATGTGGTATTTATTTTCATCAGTTATACCCTCTGGTGCAAACACCTGCTCTACAACACTACTCAAAATCACTCATATTTTGGAAAGT
Source organism: Araneus ventricosus (assembly GCA_013235015.1). Lineage (NCBI taxonomy): Eukaryota > Metazoa > Arthropoda > Arachnida > Araneae > Araneidae > Araneus > Araneus ventricosus. Next base: position 15,018 of record BGPR01027064.1, read on the forward strand.
TAATGGACGCCATACAGATGCAATGCAAGTAAAATCAAGCAGATGTAATGTGAGCGAAATCAAACTTTGTTATGATTTTATGTACAAATGGCATTTGTACACAAAATGTAATATATGTTTTTTACTGTGGAATGTAATGCGATTTTGTTAGATTTCTATCTTACTTTATTGTTTCGCTTTATTATTTACAAACTAATGAATTAAATAATTTAATGCATACTTTTATATTCCTGTTAAATTTCTATATTAGAAATCCATTCCATTTTAATGAAAACAAAAGAATATTGTCCTAAATTTGAAATTTCTGTTAATCTATTGAGGAATGTGTCTCATAAATTTGAGTCTTAGATAGAAAATGAAGGTGACCTGAACTGGCATCAACACATCCAAACTGCTATGCCACACTAATTTTGGAATACAAATATGACCATGGCATATTTGATGCCTGCTAACATCATATGATGACATTTGCGAAATCAAGGCTAAAATGTATAATCCTCAATTTCTGATATTCTAGTAAAATCATGACTTCAAAAATCAAAATTGTGATGCTTGTGTATCAAAAAGTGTTTGAAATGGGCAGCAGTTCACCTGTGAGTTTAAACCATGAACATTCCTTAGAAATTCTCTATGGATGAGATTTTTAAAATCCATCTGTGCTATTATCTAAACTATTTTCTTTTTGATTATACTAATCCTATTTATTTGGATGAATTAAAATGCATCAGTTGGTTTAAGTTTTATCTAGTAGTTGTTTAAAATTATAAAGGGGAATGTACCCTGTCTTCAGGTTTACTAAATGACAAATAAGAAAAGAAACTGATCTGTCACTAGGGACAGATAATGACAGGGGTGACAAGTACCATGCAAAATAGACCCCATTACAAGTGTCTCATCATAGAGCCCTTGCAAGGAAGTACACCGTGTTATCTGTAGTAGATCCAATAACTAGCCACATCATTTATGTAATACCATAGGAATCGGGAACCAACTATACAGCCACTTCCCATCCTCCTACTCTAGGTCATGCTCCTTCATGGAATGATGCTTATGAACCACCAGTCAGTATCAAATCCATAACTGTATCCATCAAGCTGTAATTCCTTGATGGATGCAGCCACTCCTGCAAGTGGCTTTACCCTCTAGCCATTTGCAGGAGTGGCTGCCCCCCCTGATGGGGGGGAAGGGTCTCCAATCTGCTGTAAAAGGGGAGAGACATAATGATTACCCTCTCACATTTTCACCAGACCTTTATTAATCTACTAGTTGAATAGACTAGTGTGTGAACGGGGTACAACAATTTGCCCTAACAGGAGAGGGGGCACAGTTTCCCCGAAAGCCTAGGCCCCCCCCACCCACACACACTGGCCATTTCTTCAACATTTTTAAACATCATTATATGGACTTCATCAATTCTCGAGTTGTTTTGCAAGTTTTTTTTTTTCCATTGAACAGATTGTATTTTTAAATATATACAAATATTTAACAAATTAATTCGGTAATTAGTTAGCAAATGTAAAAATGTGACACTTTGTTTCAAGTTGTCATTACTTTAATTAAAATAATGAATGTTTTGTTGTGTGTCAGAAATTGTCTGGTTACTTATTACTTTGTAATAATTTGATTTTATGCATCAGAAAGCATTTGTATTGATGCAATGAAATTGCGATCCAAAACATTCAGTATTAGTGAATAGTCATTTTATTGCTGTTGGGAATTTTTTCCACTTTAATTTTGTGTTCTAGAATTTTTTTAAAAATTTGTTGACTGTGCATGCAGTCTAAAGAGGAAAGCTTGGATTTTAATTTGCAAACTATGATTGACATTTTTGAAAATTTATTATTGAATATTCGTATTTTTAACTGATATGCGCACAATTATTTCTGTTTCAGCTTTTATCTTATTGTAAGTTGTATGTGAATGTTGTATATTTATTTTTAATACATTTTATTATACTTTAAATGTTTAACAATGTTAAATACTTTTAATGTTAACCACTTAACAGCTTTGTTTTCTCTACTGTCTAACTACATTGCATTCTCTTTGGTAAATGTGTTGTCATTTTGAATTGTTAAAAATACCATGGAATATTTCAGATGTTTATGAATGTTATGTAATTTTTGTTTCGAATTCAAAGTTTATGAATAGCTCATTAGTTCAAAAATACAATTCAATCTACTCATGGGTAAAAAAGTTAAGTGTTTAAATATATTTTTAATTCTTTAATGTTAAATTCATTTAATTATACTTTAAATGTACAATGACATTTTATTTGTGTGTTGCCATTACTTATCATTTTTGAAAACCTAGTCATTTAATTAAAATTAGAACTGGTTTGTGAGCAGTGAACTCAATTGTGCTGGTTCTGTTCTTTCATTGGATCTTTGTATAAATGTAATCTTTCTGGAGCATTCCATACTGTTACTCACTTTTAAAAGTAAACAGTTTCATTAAAAACTTTTTCCTGTACAGATTATTTTTGTCCAAAGATTTTAAAACATTTTTATTGCTATTTCTTATGCCTCCAAATATGTCTGTATCTGTGATGCATTTGCTACTAATAAAAAGTAATTTGCATTATTTTCTTGTTTTCTTTTCCTGTAATAAATTAACAATACAAGTTCTTCTCATTCTTTTCTGCCATCATCGAAAGATTTTGGTTAGCTTAATTTATCGCACAGCCGTTCCTCCCCATTTAGGATCGCCAACTTTTTGTCTCCATGAGCAAGATGGCTTGGCGATGTGAGAACATTTGTTTTGGGTGCACAGTGAGCACTTTATTGTTGCATTGTGGACGCAAGGCCTGCGGCATCTCAAGTGGGTTCCGGGCAAATTTTTTAAACTAAAAAGAAACATCAGCGGCTTTGCTTTCAGCAAAACGGGAAAATAGTAGCTTCGCTTTTTCATTGAATGTTAGGAATGTTTTTTTTTTTTTTAATTCCAAAAACGAGAATTTCAATTCCAAACAAAGTTTTATTCAAATTCGAAGAAATCGACCAATGAAATCATAGATAGCACATACCTGACCAATAAAATCTCGGAGCTGAAGCGTAAAATAAAAATATAACAATTCCTGCATGACCAAGACATAAATAGGAACATTCCTGCGCAACCAAAACAAATGTTCTGACGTCGCCAATCCGTCTTCTGTTTGGCAAGCTAAAGCAGAGAGAAAGGGCTGTGCACCATAAACTTTACTTTAACCTCATTTATTTGTAATCCAAGGGGAAATGTATATATTGAAACTATGAACCTGAAATTTGCGAATTCATTTTTTCCTCAAATTAATTTACAGTGCTTTAGAGCAAGTTATGAAGATTCGGATTTCATTATTTTAAGTCAATCAACAGTCGCCTCGAACAAGCGCTGCTTGTTGTTTGGTGGATATTCCTTAAAGCGGCCATTGAAATGGTCTAAAATAGCATACAGAAAAAGTGACATTTCTGGTATTGTAAGAAAAAAGTATGTATGTGACATTTCTGGGTAATGTAACAAAAAAGTATGTTTGTGACTATATCTTTCCAGGTATGTTCTTATAACAGAACAACTAACATATGCATAATCCAAACTTTTAGGTAGTTAACTATATCTTTATTTACTGTTATGTTAGAGCCATAAAATATTCCCTATTCAGTGAGCAGTTGTTATATTATTGTTAAAGAACACTTGTAATTCCTCTTGTTTCAAAAGATGCTACTTTTTTAAAAAACTGTATTAATTCAATCTGTCAGTTTCACTACATTACAAGCTTTGCACAGACAAATTATAATATTGACTAACCTTTCTTATGCATGTGGGATTTGTACCCATCACCTCCAGATGGCGCAGCGACTCTCATACAGTAACGGCTCTATGTCACTCAGAGTCAAGGGGCAGACGAGAGAGGAGATCCGAAGAGTAAAGGTGAATTCTCAAGTAGGAGATTGGACATGCCTTTAGTTCCCGCGCAGGGGAGATTCGAGAACTCTAAATGTCTAGCAACTGACTGCGTGTAGGTGGTCAAGTGTGAATTGTCCGAGTACAGAGGTACGATGCTAGCGAAGTGAACTCTCCGACGCTGGATTATTTCTGATTCATCAAAAAACCTGCAAACATCACATCTGTAAATTCAGCATCATCATCTCTTTTCTGTCACTACATTAATAGATAGTTGTGTTAATTCAAGTGGGGCGCTTGGTATCATTTCAAACCAGCACATCCACATGCATAACCTAAGACTGTATTAACACATTGTTGACTGGAGATGATTTTGGATACTCCTAGTTGTAGATCGAGGGACATCATATGACGTCTTTTGATACCTTCTTATTCACTTTTATAGAAAATTGCCTGTTAAATGCATCCAACAGTTTCTACAAAAATCCCAAGGTCAGCGATAGGTTAGACATCAGCAGTATTGGCAAGTTACCTCAGAAGACTTCTCAAGGTTATCTCAAGCAAGTGCTCAAACAGTACTTCTCAAGCCTTAACCCCCTCCCATAAAAAAAATGCTGTCAAGTTCCTGCATTCTGTGTTAAAAGTTTAATTTTCTGCATTTCAGCTTAATTAAATGAACAGTATATGATATCTGTTAAAACTAGCTACATACACATGTTAAAAGTAAATTACAGTTGTGCGAATCTCAACAATCACAGTGAATTCTGCAAGCGTATAATTCACTGCATGGTCTTCCTACTTGAATCTCTAATGCTGGGCATCCACGAAAAGGAAAGGCTAAGCCATTTGTCCCAACAACGGATTTGTATTTCACTCAATCCAGTCGAAAAATTTAGACAAGTCCTTTACGGATGTCCAAAATTTGTTTGTTTTGATACATGTTGTTTGAGAATGTTCAAAGTCCCAGATTTATTCCCACCCACACTCCTCCCCCACATGGGGATTTTCGTGTTTTATAACCTCCTTGTGAGGTTCCAATCTAGGTAGCGAGGTCTCAAAAGGCCATTCCAATTTGATTTTAAAAACTGTTCTAATTCTATACCCCAAATTCCATAGGGTTTCTACCTGGACGAAAGATTTTTCCCTTTTCGTGTTTCAAAAATTGTGGAGTTGAACAGCTGTGAATGTCCCACTTAACATGTTTCAAAATGTACCCTACCCTAAAACATACTTATTATCCTTTACAAATAACGATTTATCTGAATAGTTAATTTGTATGTAAGGAAATGAAAACAAAATGAATGGATAAGTATTCAACTGGAAGTGTTTTCCTCATGTGAATATTAAAGAGGAATTAATAAAAAAGTTGAAAGTAAAGAAAAATATTGTAGACTACCAGTTCGATTTGCCTATGGGTGGTCTGCAGATTTTAAAGCATGATTATAGGACCAGAAATCCCAGCATTTGAAGCAATGAGTTTGCTCACAATTTGGACCTGTGGTCAACTGCAGGCCAGTGTGTGATTTGTTTATTTTCCATGTAAACTAAGTTTTTGTGCAACAACAATAAGATTTCCCATTCATTATAATTATAGGATGTACATGCATTTTGTCAATGATTTGATAGTATCTACACCCAATAATCAAAATAGAAGAGTAGGAAAATGCCATGAAATAAATTTAATTCAACACAGCTTTTAAAAAACATTTAGTGTACTAAGCAGAATTTATTTTAATTATTTTCTACTTTTTGATTTTTAAAATCTATTATTTCTCTAACTCACCATAGGGTGGTGCCGCTGATGCAGAATATCTGATTTATTAAGCTCTGAAAATATCAAAATAGTGTAATGCAAGAATTCACAACTGCACAAAATCTCAAACATCTAGCAGTTCGGGAAGTAACTGGAAACTCAATTACAAAATTCCATCATTACAAATATAAAATAAATTCAGTTAAATAAGAGTGTTTAAAAAAGGAAGTTTTTGAAATGATTGCAAGCAGTGCTGTAGATATGCATCACTACAATATTAGAAAATTAAAAGTCAAGTCTGTAGTTGTGGAAACATAAGACTGATGTCCAAGTGCGCACACCTTGTTTCAACTGTCAATTTGCTGCTGCACTAAAGCCACAAAGAACATCACCC